>JAFEMH010007010.1:0-105286 GCA_022495995.1 Adenophora triphylla var. japonica
GAGAACATCTGCGATGGCTAAGCCTTAGTATGATGCGACGGCTATGACTTCATTCCTCGATAGCCATCACTTTGTCTCAATCTCTGCTACCACAATCTCAACCAAAGTGGAACCTGGATCTTGCGACGGTGTCAAGTTCACCATTGAAGACCAATGAAGACCCGGCGAAGACCTTACGGAAGCTCTCGGTTCAAGCCCTGCGGCTCAAGCCAGCTCATGAAGACACAACGAGTGGACAAGTGGGGCGGAGCCCGAGTCAAGGCTCATTAATGTAAATTTTGCAGTCACTTATTCAGCGGCTACGTTGAAGGGTATAAATAGAGGAGTTCATCCTCTACACTGACTACTCTTGAAAAATACTCTTTTCCACAGTCCAAAACCTTTCACCTTACACCCTTGCACACCTCACCTGTAATCCCACACTTTGCCACACTCATCCAATCCCTACCACTTTAAAACCCTGTTCCAAACCAAAACCCTCACCCCCAAAAAACCTCTGCTTCAACAACAAACACCCCTAGTGTGTTAATTCACAAATTCCAAAATCCTAAGGCTGTACTTTAGGTGTAGAATTAGTTTGTAAACACTCAAGGCGTACTTTGAGTGTATTATTTGTTTTGTAAAATCTTGAGTTGTACTTCAAGTTGTAAAAACACTTAAGGTACTTTAAGTGTATCCCTAGTTATTTGTACTAATTAGGAAGAGGAAGTTCAAGGAACTTGCCTAAATCAATCATTTGTAATTTTTGTTGATTAAAGATTATAATAAAATTGATCTCACTTGTCAAGATTGACGGTGGGGGTGGATGTAGGAGGAGTGAACTGCGAACCACTTTAAATTCTACGTGTTATTACATTTACGCAATCACACTCACACACTTGCATTATTTCTTTGTGTTCTTTGTCCTATCATTATTTCAAGCTTCTCTTATTCATTTTGCACAATTCAACAATCATCGACGGCTAAGCCAGACCATAGCCTGATCATGCATATCAACAAAGGGCCTTTCAATTGGTATCGAGCTTGTCTTCACATTCAAAAGTCTAACAACTTGTGAAGGATCCTCTTGAGCCACCGTACCTCAACCGAGGAGAAATAATGAGAAAGACATCCCACACGTTGATATTTGTGGATCTTTTGAGATCTATGCTTCAAAAATAAAAACATACCTTGATGCAAACGGTATATGGGCTAGGTATGTTCTAGAGAATGAAGTGTCCTACCCAACTCAAATACGTATTGATGGAGGACCTAGTAAGACCAAATCCCCGAAGCATGGTGCAGATAGAAACAATTGATCGTGCAAACTTAAAGGTCAAAAACATTCTTCAAAAAGAGTGTAAATGACTCATTGCACAAGAAATTGCTAAGGAACCAAATGCCGAGATCGGCGTGGGCTCTCATTCAAACAAAGTTCACTAAGCACACCGGTGTCGGGACACAAAATTTGTACAACTTGCTTAGGCAATTAGACAACTTCAAGTTCTATCTGGAGAAAAGGTGAGTCTTTGCTCGACCAAGGTTTGAAAACCTTGTTAGATCTATTAGCGACCATGGAAAAACCTTTGAACAACAAGATCTACGCACTCAAGATATATTCTAATCTCCCACAAGAATATGAAAAGGTAGCTTTACCTATTAGAGAAGGATGCGAGATGGAGCCTGATAGCAGGTTGAGCAATTATTTTGGAAAGCTTGAAGCTTATGGCTGGAAGGTATGATAAAAATTCAACCGGTTCCTACCATTTCACAAACTTTAGCCTTAAGCGCTCAAGAAAGCGTCCACAAACCAATCACTCATTCAAGACATTGAGACCATTGTCAACAATGCTCTTCAAAAGATAAACATCGGCTCGAGCACAATCGGCAAACGAGATCTCTCAAGAAGACATTCCAAGTCTCATATCCATGGTATCGAAATGCCATGAAATTTCAAAAGAAATCTTTTGACAAAAATACAATCCTTCCACATCTAATTCTCGAACAAGACGGCTACAAGAAGACAATTGATTGCTTCAAGCAGTGGAAAGCAAGGACATTACTCATCGGTGTCACGAACCAAGGAAACCTAGGGACAATCGGACGGTAAGAAGATGACCTACTCAAAGAGATCATTCACGGTTCCGAAGTGCAAGCGCTTCAATTGCTCCAAAAATAAACATGACAAAAACAAGGAGCAAGTTATGATAGTGACTCATCAAAATTCGGTGATGAAGAGTATGTGTCAAGTGATGATTACGACAATGAAGGAGAAGAAGCCATGATATGCCTTATAGGCGAAGATGAGGAAGAATCGGACAATGAGGAAGAAATGGAAGCACTTGCTGCTTTGCGAGATGAACTAAAAGAGGTACATGATTTTAACTCCTTAAATATTGATGGTTTCAAACAATTAGTTTGCACTCTTTTAATTCAAACCAAAAAACAAAAAACTAGCTTTGCTTATTGGTCAATGAGAACCTTTCCCAATCCTCAACCATTGACACCCTCACAAAAACCAATTCTGAGCTTGAGAAAGCATGTCGAGGCTAAGAGATCAATGCATCATGCTTGAAAAACAAAACATGGATCGGCAATTTGAGACATCAAGTAATCATGAAAATTGTCAAAGACTCGGTAATCTTGAAAAAGAAAATGATGCTCTTAAAGAGAATAGACTCATGGAACATGTCAAGCAAAGCATTATCCCTTTTCACCTACACCCAAAGGCGTCCCGGTGACAAAACGGGGATTGAGTCTTTGATGATCCTACACAAAAGGTGTACACTCCTCCCCTTGGTGAAAGGGCCATTGAAAAAATGGTTCTAGAAAACCTAAGCTACGGCGGCTATCAAACTCAAACTTATCTGTTCAAACCAAGGGAAAATCTAAGGAAATCTTACTGGTCCTAGTCACTCAAACAAAGGACCAAGTAAAATCGAGGAAGCAAGTATATTTGGGTTGAAAAGGGGCCAATATACGAGAAAGAAATTGAGTTGCAAAAGATGCTAGGACGGCCCAGCCACGACAGGACGGCGAGGCATGACGGACGGCCAGATCTTCCAAACCACATAGAACCCCAAGGCAACAAAGATTCTATAACAAACATAGGTACACCAAACCAACAAAAACCTCGATGGCAATTCTCGAATGGAAGAAGTCATGCAGAGTCAAAATGACTCTCCCAGGATCATCCTCTTCAAATAACTTTCGGTTTCAACCCCAATACAACAATCCAAACCACTTCTTCAATCCATCCCAATCCCTTTGTCCTTACACCTTACATGATGCAAATCATGTCATATTACCATACCACTAAACCGGTTCTTCAACAAGGGATCAATGAACAAAGCTAGGGTTCCAAAGAAAAACTAATCCTTTGGACCCCGAAAAGAATAAAAAGGGTACCATAAAATTTACTTTCTGTTTTGCGGTACCTAGGAAAGGACTTTGGTATTTAGATAGTGGTTGTAGTAGACATATGACCTTGATAAAGGCTGGTTGCAACAATATTCCCCTAAAAATGGTCCAAATGTAACCTTTGGTGACAATTCCCAAGCTAAGGTCAAAGGATCGGAAATCTTATTACAAAAGATATCATTTTTACAAATGTGTCTTATGTAGAAGGTCTCAAACACAATTTGATTAGCATTAGTCAAATGCGTGATAAGGGATATCATGTTGTTTGCACTAAGGATAAATGCCTTGTTAAAGATAAAAGCAATAAAGTCATTACATTTGGTTCAAGAAAAGAAATCTCTATTGCTTAAACTTAGAGATTGTGGAGTCCTCAAATGCTCAGCCTTGTCATTTAGTCAATCGATATGTCATGGCTTTGGCACAAAGATTGGCTCACCTTAACCATAAAACCATCTCGAGCTTGCAAATTCAAATCTAGTCGAGAGGTCTTCCAAGGATCCCATTCAAGAAGGACAAACTATGCAAAGCATGCCAATGTGGGAAGCAAAAGAGATCTTCATTCAAGCCCCAGACCGGATTGGACACATCAAGACCTATTGAACTACTTCATATGGATCTCTTTGGACCCATAAGGACTAGATCTTTAGGAGGAAAAGATACTCCCTTGTTGTGGTTGATGACTTCACCGGATTCACTTGGATCATTCTTCTTGAATCCAAAAGTGACACCCTTAGGCTGTCGACAAAGCTGTTCAATAAAATTCAAAATCAAAAGGGACATCCATTGTCAAGATCGGATACGATCATGGAAAAGAATTTGAGAACACGGGAGTAGAAGAGTATTGTGATTCAAAGGTATTGATCACAATTTTTCAGCCCAAGAACACCCCAACAAAATGGTGTTCTTTGAAAGGAAGAAACAGAACAATACGTGAGGCGGCAAGAACAATCTTTGTCGAGAACACAATCTCCCAAAATATTTTTGGGGTGAAGGCTGTCACTCTTGCTTTGTGTATGTTCAAAATAAAACACTAATCAACAAATTCCATAAGAAGACTCCATATGAACTATGGAATGACAAAGTTCCTACCATTTCCTACTTTCACGGTTTTGGAAGTAGATGCTTCATTCACAACAATGGCAAAAACAATTTGGACAAATTTGACTCCAAATGTGATGAAGGAATCTTTCTTGGATACTCTAACACAAGCAAAGCTTATAGAGTTTACAACAAAGAAGACTTGTTGTGGAAGAATCAATTCATGTTGACTTTGATGAAAACAATGATCAAAGTGTAAGCTGAATTGTGTGATTTTGATGAAGGTTTGGGAAACCTTGATAATCTCCCTGAAGCATCTCCCATTCTTGATTCAAGCTGTTCTCCATCATGAACAAGATTCATCAAATCTTCCATACATGGTTCCAAGAAATTCATCTGACGGCTATCACATGTGCCGAGGCGGCCATGACCAATCCCACTCCCATCATCGACCAATCCAGCCAACCAAGTTAACTGGCAATCACTCCCACTACCAATCAAATGATGAGGAAGAGAATACTCAAAGAATAGTCATCCCTTGGTGACATCTCCCAAACTTCTTCCTTAGGCGACGGTGACCCTTAGGCGACGGCCATCCAAATTCATCATGTAATCCATCCACTAGCCATCTTCCATCTCCATCCAATAATCCTCTTTCTCCTCCCAAAACCAATGATGAATCCACCATTACTCACATCATTCCACCCAATAAAGACCTTTACATCGGTCTTCAAATTGATAAAACCCCGGTTCCGGACAACATCCCTTTTCTCATGAGTGCATTCATATCCCAAGTGGAACCAAGAAAATAAATGAAGCACTCGAATCTTTATTTGGATAGAAGCCATGGAAGAAGAATTAGAGCGGTTTGAAAGGAACAAAGTGTGGCAACTTGTTCCTAAACCAAGAAACCAAGCTGTCATTGGAACAAGATGGGTTTTTAGAAATAAGATGAATGAAGAAGGTGTTGTTGTAAGAAACAAAGCTAGGCTGGTTGCTCGAGGATACGAGACAAGAAGAAGGTATTGACTATGATGAGACTTTTGCACTGTTGCAAGACTTGAAGCTATTAGGCTATTCCTTGCCTATGCTTCATTCAAGAAGATGAAAGTATTCCAAATGGATGTCAAGAGTGCATTTACGAATGGAGTCTTAAATGAAAAGGTTTTTGTATCTCGGCCCCCTGGTTTTGAGCACCCAAAGTTTCACGATCATGTGTACAAATTGGACAAAGCATTGTATGGGCTTAAACAAGCACCAAGAGCTTGGTATGATACTCTATCTAGATATCTCCTTGGCAAAGGATTTACCAAGGGCCATATTGATAACACTTTGTTTATCAAGAAATATGGAGATGATCGGTTGCTCATCAAGTCTATGTTGATGACATCATTTTTGGTTCATCAAATGAGGACTTGTGCTTGAATTTGGAGATATTATGAAAGACCGGTTTGAAATGAGTATGATTGGTGAGCTTACTTTCTTCTTGGGTCTTCAAGTCAAGCAAATGAAGGAAGGAATCTTCATTAACCAAGCTAAATACACAAGGGATATGATCAAGAAGTTTGACATGCAAGCTGCTTCCCTGAAAACACCCTTGTCAACCACAACCAAACTCCATGCTTGATCTAGATGGTCAAAGTGTAAATCCAACACTTTACGAAGTTACATTGGATCTCTTCTTTATGTAACGGCTTCAAGACTGACATTATGTTTAGTGTCTGTCTTTGTGCTAGATTTCAAGCAAATCCCGAGGAATCTCATCTCTCTGCTGTCAAAGAGAATTCTAAGATATCTCAAAGGAACTCCCGATTTTGGCTTGTGGTATCCCATTTGAATCCCCATTCTCTCTAATTGGATTCTTGACTCGACTATCTTTGGATGTAATCTAGATAGAAAATCCACAAGTGGTGGATGCCGGTTTATTGGCTCAAGAATCATTTCATGGTCAAGCAAAAGCAAACCTCGGTAGCCACCTCAACAGTGAGGGTGAGTATATTCTTTGCGAGGCTTGTGTTGTTCTCAAATTCTCTATCTTAAAAGTCAACTTCAAGACTTTGGAATTGAATTATCCAACATTCCCATCTTACGTGACAACTCAAGCACTATTGCCATGACGAGAAAACCACTGTCCGACACTCAAAAACAAAGCATATTGAAGTAAGACATCACTTCATCGGAGACCATGTTGAAAAAGGGAATATCAACCTTGCAAAAGTTTGTGCTTGAGGATAATGTCTACGATATTCTTACTAAGGCAATGGATGAAAAAGAGATTTGAGATGTTAAGAGCCATGCTTGGAATGATAAATATGCCAAAATAAAGAGTTGTACTTCATAAATAAAGGAGGCTTACATAATTCGGGGCAATCTTTGTCACAATGGAGCCAGACGGCTATTCCCTCAAAAACATCTCGATAGCTATCCAGCGATAGCTATCCATACAAAAGTCATGAAAAACAAAAACATAAACAAAAACATGAAACAAACCATGAAATCCCTCTCTCTTTCATCTCCCTTCTCTCACCAAAAACTTCCTTAAAGCCAAACAATCTCGAGATCCGGCTCTCCTCTTCAAATCTTCACCTTAGGCTCGGACATTCTTGGGAATGTCACTTTGTTTCTCAGATCCTCCTCCGGCCTCATTCCTTCACACCTTGCCTCCTGTGTAGATTGCAAGGTGCAGTGATACCTTTGCAACCATATTGGGTGCCTCTCCGAGAAGGGATCAATTGAAGTGACGAGAATATTGAAGTGAAGGACTTGCTCTCCTTGGCCACCATTCTTCAAGCGCATCATATGGTTGAAGCAATCCTTCCATTGGTGTCACAAAGCTAAATTCTCGAGAATAAGACCCATTCCCGGCAACTACAAGTGGTTGGCTAGCTCTTGACTCTTCTCTCTCTCTTTGCCGGGAACTACGGCGGGGCTAAAACAACCAATAACCTGGTTGAATAGGTATGAGATTGTTGAAGAAGGAGAGACATGCACTCCAGCAAAGTTATCTCCTCTCCCCTCCGACAATCCAACCCACTGGAGAGAGTGAATCCCTACTCACGGAGTATACGGCTTCTCGAGGCTTAACCTTCTTCTTGACGGCTAAGCTCCTTTCCATAGGCTATCTGAGCCCTATCTTGCTTAACCAATTCCCCAATGTATAAACCCTCTCTACCTTACTTTTTCCCTTCTTGGACTCACCACGATCAACCTTGATAGTCTTTCCAAAGAGCCTTATTCCCTCTCCCTCTCTCTTGTCAATTTTCTCTCTGACGGCTACCTCCTTGACACCATAGTCCTGATCTACTCTCACTCTCTTGTTCTTACCTCTGTCACTCACTCCCTCTGAACTTTCAACTACATTGAAGGACTCTCTCTCTATCTCCATTTCATCCCCCCTGAAATCATCCTCACAATTCTTCCCCAAAACCAATTTTTTTTCTGTTTGAGCCATATTTTTTGGATTAAATTTTGAGGAAAATCTACCCATTTGTGTTTGTAAAATAATCTGAATAAATTTCCTCTGAAATTATCATTGTTTTATAGGCAAGTTTCACCTAGCTATCTCAGACAGCCATCATCATTCAAACTAGACTTAACTGTCAAAGTTTTCTTTCAACAACTAGGTTAAAGCAACTTTTATGTGATTTGATCGTGTTAATTGCTCACAATTGTCACTTCCTTAGCCATCTCTTCACCTGCAAAATTCTTGAAAAAGAGAATGTTCTTCTTGTGCTCTGTGGAAGTTAATGCCTCAACGTGGGGAAGGGCAAAAATCACTGTTCATGTGAACAGTTACTAAACTTTGAAACCCCCAATGCCCATTAAAACCCACTCTCCACTCATTATTTGCCTCTCTCTCCTTTCGTAATCACCAAAAACCCCTGTTTCATTAACCCTCTGTTTAAAATTCATCTCTTTTCCTCACTAATCCTTCATCGTATTCCTTCAACCCTAATTCCTTAACCATCAATGGTAGCATCAAAAGCAAACTACCCAGATGCTCACAGTTACTTCATACAACCTAGCTTCTATGAGTCTGAAGTTGGGATTCTCATCCAAGAACTTCTTGAGGTCAATGAATTGCTTAAATTCATGGGAGCAAGACCTCCAATTTATGAAGAACTGTGCAGAGAGATTTACCTGGTAGGAAAGAGGAACAAAGATAACAATTCAATAACTGCCACCATAGACAATGTGAAGATAACCATTACTCAAGAAATGGTCAGTGAAGTCTATGAGATCCCAAACAAAGCTGATGCTATGAAGAACATATGGGATAGAGGGTCAGATAGATTAATGTGTATGAGAAATTCTTTGGAGTTAAAGTTCATGACTTTAAGAGTGTGCAGGACAAGGCCATGGTGAAGGACAAAGCTGACATTTTTAAATAAACTCTTATGGATGTGGTCAACAAAGCTATTGATGGAAAGCAATCTTCATTTGATCAAATGGGATCAAATGAATGGAAGCAAATGCTGAGCCTATTCACCAAAGACACACAAGCGGTGCATTGTTCTTCTTCACAACTTCCGGCTTGCGGTCTCAACCTCCACTCTAAAGTTCAAGAAGCAAGGTGGAAAGATGAACAACTTGATTCATGAGTGGAATTCTTGATGTTCTAATTCCTAAACTCAATCCTCCTCTACACAAGAAATGGTTGAAGGCGTGAAGGCTAAATCGGAGACCAAGTGTTTCAATGTGAGAACTTTTGCATTGAAACAAAAGAAGGAGAGTTGTGATGAGATTTGGAGATGATGTAAGTATCGGTAGTTTTATTGAAACACAAGAGAAAGCGCAAGCGAAACAAGAAAGAAGATTGAACATTGGAAGGACTTGATAGCATTGGCTACAAGTAGAAGAATAAAGAGGGTGTACAATCCAATGTGAAGAAAATTGGATTGTTGAAAAAGGCGTGGTATCTCATGGCAATAAGGGCAAAGGCAAGGATGTTCGAGGTAGGCGACAGGTGAAACTACCTTGTCGGCGGCCATGATAAGGATAATGAAGAAAGAGGTGCCATTGACGGTCATGAGGTTGACACAATAGGTCAAGCTAATGTTGGTGATGATACCATAGACCCTCGAGAGCTTCGGGCGGCCATTAACTTATCCAAAGCGTGCACAAAGGAAGCAACCTCGACGGCTATCCTACCGGGCGAGACGGCTACCGAGATCCAAGGTACAATCCTCTTTATCCATTCCTTCTAAATCCTTGCCAAAGAAAAGAAAACTTGAAAAGAAAGCTCCCAAGGCCAAGAAAACCAAAATAAATACCCCTTCCCTTTCTCCAAAATCCACTCTTGTCGGTCAAGAATGGACAAGTCATCAACACCTAGCTCGGGTCACCGATCGGCCATTGAAGCCATCCTTAACCTCAAAGAACAATCGGAGAAGCAACCTTTAAGGGGAACAGATGAAAACATCCCCTACACCCAACCTGAGCAGGTTAGCCAAAATCTTAAGAGCCATTGATGCTATTGAGTTGGATGGGAACCACGATGCTTGAGAAAATTTGCTCTCATTTACCTTGATGAGGTTCTTAGTAAAGAGGAGGCTGTGATAGCCATAGATGAACTCGGGTCTAGGCTTATCAAGAAAAGAAGTGGACCCGGGGAGAGTCATCTAGTAATCCGAAGGTGACGGCTATGGATGAAGATATCCCAATCATCCCTTCCATTCTGAGGCGAGCTTGTGAATGAACCTACCCCAACTGTTGAAATTCATAGGGGGAATCCTGATAAGACATCTGAGGTCATTCAAAGTCTTAAGAAAGTTGGTGTTGAAATTGATCCAAATCTTGTCTCAAAGGGAGAAACAATCCTTAATGCTTGCAAGGGACTTGTGTTTGATGGAACACCGAAAATGAGGCGGTCCTTATATCCATTCTTGAGCAAAAGTTGACCAAGGGAGAAGTCGGGCGGCTTTGAATCTTCTAAATCCCAATTTTGTTACGATCTCCTCAAGCAAAGTCTTGATCATTCATCTGTCTCAATTCCATCTTTTTCAACCCATGCCTCTTGCTCCTACCAAGCCAATCTCCCCAATCCACGAAAATGAATCAGTTGAAGCCTCCCCTCAAAGTCCAATTCTAGCTGGACAAGGTCAAGATGTGTCTGACAGTGATCCCTTGCCCAACAGTCCTGACAGCCCTCCAAGCTACTCCATTCCTCCAACTCCCAATCAAGCCTACCTTCCCAAAAAGGAACCTTGGATGCTTAGCTGTGGTATTGACTTTTCAATTTCTTTCATCAAAGCTGCAAAATCAAGGTTAGCCAATGTGACTCATTTCCCAGAAATTGCAAACCCCTTTACCTATCCAAAATCATGAGAACTGTCAAGAAATGGTTTGATTATGGTGGCAAGAAATCTTGCAGGTTTAGTTTTCTTTGCCTATGAAGAATGGAGAGTGTCAAGGACTTCTTCAACCTCTCATTTTGTTCATCAAATCCCATCATTCCCAAAATTTATCACTCCCAATACACTTATTGATTGGGAAATTCTCTTTAGCCAACTTCTCTCTCCATCACTCAATTCTTGTTTCTTCATGCCAAAAGGTCTAGTTTTCACTTTGTGCATTGAACTTGCCAAGTCATTCTTTCTCTCTCTGTTTGAACAGAAGTGTGGCCTTATGCTTTTGATAAGCAAGATTGTAAATATCTTTCCCCCAACCCTTAATCCAGGCATTGAGCCCTATCTTTCACCCTTCATCTCTATTGATCCCATTCTCTTCAACTCTCTCAATGAAAACTCTCATTTCATGAAACTGATCTCTATTCCTGAGATCAAAGAGTTCAGAGCATCCATTCTTTGTCGGCCAAGCGAGCTCATATGTTATTGATCTTTCATCAGACTCTGACAGTGATGATGATGATAATGATGATGATCTTTCAAGCCCACATCAAGTCTCTCCCATTATCATTCCATCTTCTACCACTCCTCAACAATCCTTTCAAATGTCCCCTATTCCTCAAGCCCCAGTTCATATGTCTCCTGTTCCTCATCCAGATCCATCCCTTGTGCCCAAGATAAGCAAGAAAGCAAGGAACAAGAAGAAGCATCTGTGGGGTACAATGAGAATAAGAAATGATCAGATGCCTCTCACTAGAGCACAACTGAAAGCAAAGGAAGATAAGTTTTTCAAGTATGATGAGAGGATGACTTGGGAATGGAACAATGAGTTCTATTATAGAGGAGTTGAACCAGAAATGAGAAGAGAACTGGAAGAAGAAAGAAATGAGCTCCTTTCAGCAAGACAAGAAAGAGAAGAATTTTATGATCAACTTGCTGATGACTGAATTGTATTTTGTTGAAATTCTTTTGTGGTTGAAACAATCTTTTGTTTGGTTTTGTGTTTGAATGGCTGTAATTTGTGAACTTTTCTCATTTTGAGATCAAATCCAAGTATTTCAAACTCATTCTGATTACTTGTGCATGATATGAATCCCTGAATTACTTCTTTCATTTATATTTCTATTATCATTAAACTATGAAGACATGTTCTAAATAGATCTTCCTTTACCAAAAAGGGGGAAATTGTTAGGACCTAACTCTGATCAATGTCCTAGTTAGTTGGTTTTGATAAAGGAATATATATATAGAACAGGGTTTATATCAAAAGAGGAAATCTGTTATATTCATCTTTCAGTTTATCTGACAGCTATGAGTATGACAGTTATGATTCTATCTTATACATTGGTTACATTCAATCAAAAACATGAATCATATTTCCTCTCTTAGCTATCAAGATCATCAAGTGCATCTCAGTCCTTATTAGAGAACATCTCTGATAGCTAAGCCTTAGTATGATATGACAGTTATGACTTCATTCCTCTGATAGCCATCACTTTGTCTCAATCTCTGCTACCACAATCTCAACCAAAGTGGAACCTGGATCTTCACAGCTGTCAAGTTCACCATTGAAGACCAATGAAGACCACTGAAGACCTTCTGGAAGCTCTCAGTTCAAGCCACAGCTCAAGCCAGCTCATGAAGACCTGCAAGTGGACAAGTGGGGCAAAGACCAGTCAAGGCTCATTAATGTAGCTGCAACAGTCATATTCCAACGGCTACATTGAAGGGTATAAATAGAGGAGTTCATCCTCTACACAACTACTCTTGAAAAATACTCTTTTTCACAGTCCAAAACCTTTCCCTTACACTGATGTAGAACGAGATATTAATTATTTGCGTATCTTTTATTATTTTAATTGTATTTTCGGAATTAATATTAGTAGGATGATTAGAAGAGGTTTTAGAGTAGATTTAGGTAAGTTTTATTAGTTTTTGACTTATATTTGATTACTATATAGGTTAGACATTATTTTAGGACTCTATTTCTTATTTTTCAAGCTTTATAGGCACTATAAAAATAGGCTTAAGTTGTAATCCGAATTTAGACTTTGATTAATAAAAAAATAGATTGCTTTTGCATCTTGTTAGGGTTTTTCCCTGTTGAAGGTGGATTCCTTCGAGAAGGTGGATTCCTTCTGCTGAAATCAAGATCTTCCTTAATTGGTTGATTTTGTCGGGGTTCTCATCATTGGTGTTTGTCTTGCAAAACCCTAGTTCGTGGATTCGATCTAGGTCAAACAATACGTTGATTCGGTTGTTTGCCTATCCGGTTACTTATTTTATTTTATTATTCCGCTGCGTTCATTCTATTTACATCAGTTGGTATCAGAGCAAAGGACGATCCAAGGATTATCATGGTTTGGAGATCAAGAAAACAACGACATGAAGGCACTCCTCCAAAAATTGATCGCCTCGAATGTCACCTTAATCAAATCTGTTGTTAATGGGATCAATGATAGTTTGATTCATGCTAATCAACAAGCGAAATATTATTTTTCTAAGGAGGAGGAACTTTCAAAGGAGGCCAACTTCCACCATGATTTCTTTCTTCATTATGAATCCCTTCTTGTAAGCGGCCGACTTCCGCCAGAAAAACAATTCATAGTGGATTTGCATAGAGAGTATAGGGATGAAGCTTTAAAAAAATCTGAACCTCTTTGGCACATAGCTTGTTCTTATTTGAAACAAGTTCGACGTTTGAAAGCACAAAAAGCTATTGAATTGAAGC
Organism: Adenophora triphylla var. japonica; assembly: GCA_022495995.1. Classification (NCBI taxonomy): domain Eukaryota; kingdom Viridiplantae; phylum Streptophyta; class Magnoliopsida; order Asterales; family Campanulaceae; genus Adenophora; species Adenophora triphylla. The sequence continues at coordinate 13,516 of JAFEMH010007010.1, forward strand.
GTCTTGAGGAGGAAGAACGTCGCCTTGTTATTGAAGAATTTCCTACTCAAGAAGAAGTTTTTGATGAAAAGGTTATGGATGAAGCCAACAAGAATCAAGATCCGAAAATTATAACTTTCGAAAGAATAGAGGTTAGTAATAATTTTATTTCTATGGTTGAAGATTCCGTTCCAAATCTTGAGGAAGAAGAAATTATTTGTGATCTAGAGGACGATTTGATTCATATAGAGGACGGGGGAGGACGATCAACGAAAAGATGGGATTGATAGTCTTATTTTATATCCAGGACAAAATTGATTTCCCTCAAATCTTGCACAAAGGGCAAATGTATTCAAAGTATTTATTCCGATGGTATGGTTCTTGTCAAAGATCGAACGAGGATTCGGGGCGAATCCTTTTTGAAGTGGGGGTATATGATGTAGAACGAGATATTAATTATTTGCGTATCTTTTATTATTTTAATTGTATTTTCGGAATTAATATTAGTAGGATGATTAGAAGAGGTTTTAGAGTAGATTTAGGTAAGTTTTATTAGTTTTTGACTTATATTTGATTACTATATAGGTTAGACATTATTTTAGGACTCTATTTCTTATTTTTCAAGCTTTATAGGCACTATAAAAATAGGCTTAAGTTGTAATCCGAATTTAGACTTTGATTAATAAAAAAATAGATTGCTTTTGCATCTTGTTAGGGTTTTTCCCTGTTGAAGGTGGATTCCTTCGAGAAGGTGGATTCCTTCTGCCGAAATCAAGATCTTCCTTAATTGGTTGATTTTGTCGGGGTTCTCATCATTGGTGTTTGCCTTGCAAAACCCTAGTTCGTGGATTCGATCTAGGTCAAACAATACGTTGATTCGGTTGTTTGCCTATCCGGTTACTTATTTTATTTTATTATTCCGCTGCGTTCATTCTATTTATTCCGCTGCGTTCATTCTATTTACATCATACACCCACACACACCTCCTGTAATCCAGACACACACTCACCAATCCCTACCCTTTAAACCCTGTTCCAAACCAAAACCCTTACCCCAAAACCTCTACTTCAACAACAAACAACCCTAGTGTGTTAATTCACAAATTCCAAAATCCTAAGACTGTACTTTAGGTGTAGAATTAGTTTGTAAACACTCAAGACTGTACTTTGAGTGTATTATTTGTTTTGTAAAATCTTGACTGTACTTCAAGTTGTAAAAACACTTAAGACTGTACTTTAAGTGTATCCCTAGTTGACTGTACTAATTAGGAAGAGGAAGTTCAAGGAACTTGCCTAAATCAATCATTTGTAATTTTTGTTGATTAAAGATTATAATAAAATTGATCTCACTTGTCAAGATTGACAGTGGGGGTGGATGTAGGAGGAGTGAACTCTGAACCACTTTAAATTCTCTGTGTTATTACATTTCTGCAATCACACTCACACACTTGCATTATTTCTTTGTGTTCTTTGTCCTATCATTATTTCAAGCTTCTCTTATTCCGCTGCACAATTCAACAATCATCTGACAGCTAAGCCAAATCATAGCTGTCTGATCATCTGTATATCAACAAAGGGCCTTTCACTATTGTTTCCAGAATGTCTCTTTTGGCAGCAGGGTTTAGTAAACCATTTTCAAAACCGGTTAAACTTATAAAATGAATAAGTAATTCATACGAACTCGAAATTGGATGGTTCAAGAGTCCAAATTGAGTATTTTTAGGTGATATTTCAAATGGAATTGGTTTTATAAACTAAATCTGTAATGATCATTTCCAGATATTCTATTTTACTATTATGGTGTGCTTATTGTAGTATGTGGAAATACTTGATATCCTTGAACTCTAAGTTGTGATACTTCTTATTATGGATAATATTGTAACATGGATTGTTATAGTAAATGTGTAGACCTTATGTGTTTCACATTTTGGACTCATTGGTATATTGCGATATAAATGCTAGGATTTCCTACTTTGGAATTCCTAAATTATTTTGGGATTGGTTCGAGGATTTATAGCCGTTGTGCTAATATGTTGAATACTTGTTATAGTATTTCTATCTTTATGATATTCTATTGTTGTAGGATTCCCTACTTTGGAATTCCTAAATTGTACTTGTTGAAATAAAGATTTATAGCCGTTGTGCTAATATGTTGAATACTTGTTATAGTATTGCTATCTTCATGATATGCTATTGTGGTATGTATCCCTACTTTGGATCATACAATGTTTGGTTAAGCAAGTATGTTATTACTGTGCTTAGTTATGAAAATCCAGCTGGTATTTGTTTGTTGGGCAATGTTATGGAATTATAATGGCACCGAGCCAAGTTCATTATAATTCATACATTGGTAACCCGGATTTGTCCCCCTTGTGTGGGATTAGTGGGCTAGCGTCTCCTTTTGAGGTAGATGGTCTAGTTTCACTGGGGATATGACTGTGTGTCAGAATCCCTATGGTACTGTTATTGTTTATGGTTCCGGAACCGCTTCATCAACTGTTCTTTCTTTGCTCGGATGTGTATATCCTTTTGGAGATAAAACCTTGGCTCAGTATCCTTCTAAGTGTTACTTTATCGTACTTATGTGTTGTGATATATTCATGATGAGCTGGTCGTTGTTTCCAACCGGTATGGGACGGTTGGCGGCAGGGAGCCTCTCTATTATGTGGATATGTCTTTTGATGTGTTGCATCTTGTTTGGCATCTTGCTGCATTCATAATAGCTTATTGAGATTTATTCTCACCCCTTCCCCTTTCTTGTTTTATATTGTCTTTGAGACATTGACTGAACCGGTGAGGCCGGGGATAAGAGTGTGGACTTTGGCTTTTGGGACTTGTCAGGTTATGAAAATAAGTAGGTTGTCTGGAGTCTTTATTAAGTAATAATCTTTTATAAAGTTGTATAGAAAACTCTTTGTAAAACAATGTTATTTGGGGGGTTTTCGATGTAATTTATCAGATCATAGTTTATTGAAGTTGTTGTTGAAATTTCCTCCAAAGTGGAGACATTATCAGTTGGTTTTAATTTGGAAGTTGAGAATCAGTTTTCTTTTGAGATGAAATAAAAGTTTTAAAATTTCAAGGTGAGTTTTCTTAGTTTGGGCCTCTCAAGCTCGGGATACGCGTTAGGATCCGGGTTGGGGTGCTCACAGACACTGTCAAGCAGGCCTCACTTTGAAGAATTTGTAGCGTTTTCAGGTTTTTATTTGTTTTATAATCTGATTTTGATTTAAATATTATTGTAATTACTTTTATTGATATTTGTAATTATAGAATAGTAGATTGGTTATAACAGGTGTCTCTAGTTTTGGACCATATTGGGATCATGTAATAGGTTACTATAAGGCAACCTTTGAATGGCCTGAGCGGTTTCTGTTTCTCAAGTACGAGGACATGCATTATGATACTCTCAATCAGGTGAAGAAATTGGCAAGGTTCATGGGCTATCCTTTCTCGCTGGAAGAAATGTCAAAAGGTGTTGTTGAAGAAATTATACAACAATGCAGCTTTGAGACTATGAGCAATGTAGAGGTGAACCTGAAGGGTAAGCTTCTAGATGGGACACACAATGCTGTATTCTTTCGGAAAGGAAAGGTTGGGGATTCAAAGAATTATCTCACATCTAAAATGGTGGAGCGACTTGATGGGATTACTAAGGAAAGGTCTTGATATTGGATATTAAGCAATAACTAACTAAAACTCCCTCATAATACACTCCCTCCGTTCCTAAGTGAATGTCGAAAAATAAATCAAATTTGCTCACGATCAAGAGCAAATTTGAAAGAAGAAAAATCGACATTCGAGGAGTATTATGTATGTTGAGAGGGATGTATTGCGTGGTTAATCAAGATAAAGCTTCCAAGGTTGCTTTTGAATTGAAGTAGCAATAGTAAGTCAGTTTGGAGAGCATGTCAATCTTCTTATTGCAGAGGGATCGTATGTTATCACTATTTGGTATGCATTGTTCTTTTAATTCCAGTTTCTTTATATCTTAAATAGCTACTCAAATTAATACAAGCTGATCGCAGCTATAATCCAATTAACATTCATGTCTTTTATGTTCCCAAAATTACTTCTTAGATGCCTTAATCTTCTCTAAAATTAATATTTTGGTAGTCCTGAGTTTCAACTAATGAAGATGACAATTGGGTTTTCTATTAATGAATACCTTAAGCTATTGCATGATTTACACTTCAACGTGTCTTTGGAGAGGTGATCTCGAGCCTTCCAAAGGGTAAAGGCATGATAACAAAATATGTCTACCGATAATAAGGCTTTTGGTATCCTCATGGTATCCTCCAACCTGTGATTTTCGCACAACATAATTCCAAGGCCCAATCAACTGGTATCATTTTGGCATCAAAGCCCAAATGTCTTTCAACATGGAAAATCAGCGTTGACACCATCCCCTGAGGATAAGGTCTACCTATTCGGAGAGTTCACCTGTGGTGTCAGCCTTGACGATATTCTAAGATAACATCCAGTAGGATATCGCACACATAAAATGACGATATCCCCTATGTCCAGCATAAGGGTAATGATCTTGATAGGTGCAAAAGGACGAAGAGAACGATCCCATTACTTGCCCGTACAATAACTCTGCATGTCATGTCAGAGTACGAGCCAATGCAACACGTGTACATTGTATGAGAGTGACAGAACACCCTTTCGGCACTATATATAACCCTCCTATAAACATAACAAGGTACTCCCCCCTACCTCAATTATAAGCAAAATTTTGACTTTTTTGGCCTGAATAGAGGCAAATAACATCAATTTCAAAGCAAAAATCATTAAGTGAAACTCTATTTAATTTTATTTTACCAAAAATATCTCTGATTAATTATTCATTTTCAATGACAAGTAAGCATTTATTACACATTTAATTTGAGGATATGTTAGTAATTTTAACATTTTTTAATTATAAAATCAAGACAATTAACTACCTCAACTACTTTATTAATATGTGTAAAATTGGTTATTTTTGCTTATAATTGAGGCCGGAGGTAGTAGGCTCGGATGTCCAAATTATCAAGACAATTAACTACATCAACTACTTTCTTAATATGTGTAAAATTAGTTATTTTTGCTTATATTTGAGGTCGGAGGGAGTAGGCTCAGATGTCCAAATTATTATCTCTCCATTCTGATATCTTCTTCTTCACCCTTTCACACACATAGCTCCATACATTTTCTAGGTGTTAGCCAAGAGTTCTTACTCTCACGCCTGCGGTTAAAGATGAGTGGATCGGTTCGATGGAGCCCCTTAACCAAAGGAACACACACCCACCCAACCCCCCTGCGATGCCGCGCAAAAAGCTTATTGTTGTTTCATCTATTTCAGGTTGAAGGTCAGCATTATCGGTTATCCACCTAGCTCAAATATTCGAACCAAGTTGCACACCAGATTTTACAATGGCAGCATCAGTAATTTTGTTGGTGCTACTACTGCTACCTGTAGACACCCCCATTCTGAACTCATTATTACATGATTACACTACTCTTAGTCTCGCCTTTGTAATTTGATGAAGATTCGTTAGTTTAGTCAAGTTTTGTTAGGTTTCTAGGTTTCTGACTAACTTCGTTAATTTGGACATAACTAACATAATAACTATAGAGGGGAAAACAGGAAATCTGTGATGCTTGTCTCGCACGGTTTCGAATCTGATTCACTTTCCTTATCCGCTTCGATTTCTTTCTTGCACTACTAGAAACCGGATCTTTAGCAACGGAATTATCAGCGATGGAATATTTTCATCCCTATATATCGACTGAATGGAAGCTAGGTACCGTTTACACCGACGAAATTATCAGCGGCGGAATATTTCCACCACTAAAAACGAATATTCGGAGAATATTCGTTCCAATACCGTCACTGATGTATGTTGACTGATGTATGTTGACTGGTCGTCTAACTTTATCGGCGGAATAATCCGAATGTAGAAAAATATCAGCGGCGGAATTATTCCGTCGGTGGTTATTTAGAATTTTAAATAAATCAAAATAACCCAGTAGCGAAAATTTCCGCCAGTGAAATTTCAATTTTAACTACATTAAATTACCTCAGTGGCAGAATTATTCCGTCGGTGGTTAAATTACAATTTTAGTTAATTTTTTTTAATTTTTTTTTGGGTAAATAAAACTATTTGAGATGTTATTTAGTAGTGAACTTTTTTACAAAAAGTTATATAAAAAAAGTTAAGAATTTTTAAAGAAATGAAAGTATATAATAGAAAAAAGAGGGACGGACAATATCATTTACTTTTTTAATTTTTAATTTTTTTTTTTTTTGGATAAATAAAACTATTTGAGATGTTAGTTAGTAGTGATTTTTTTTTTTTACAAAAGGTTATATAAAAAAGTTAATAATTTTTAAAGAAATGAAAGTATATAATAGAAAAACAGAGGGACGGACAATAGCATTTACTTTTTTAATTTTTTTAATTTTTTTTTTGAATAAATAAAATTATTTGAGATGTTATTTAGTAGGGAATTTTTTTTCAAAAAGTTATATAAAAAAAGTTAATAATTTTTAAAGAAATCAAAGTATAAGATAGAAAAAAAGAGGGACGGACAATAGCATTTACTCTTTAATTATTATTTTTTTTGAATAAATATAACTATTTGAGATATTAGTTAGTAGGAAATTTTTTTACAAAAAGTTATAAAAAATTTAATATTTTTAAAGAAATGAAAGTATATAATAGAAAAAAAGAGGGACGAACAATAGCATTTACTTTCTTAAATTTTTAAATTTTTTTTTTTTAATAAATAAAACTATTTGAGATGCCCTAAAACCTTCTACACCCAAAACCTTAATCTGATTGATTTCTTCATACTTTTGACTCCTAAATTGGTGATCAAGAAATTCATACCTATAAATACAAGATATCCTCCTTCGTATTTCGGAAATTTTCGATCTTAAATTTTCCCTTACGCACAAAAACTATATCGAATCTCCCTCTAAGTTCATTCTCAACATCTCTCCTACGAAGATCTCAAGCCTTTGTCAATGTTGGAATCACTCAAAATCACAATGTAAACTCCTATACCGTTTATATTCTCTTCTCAACATCTCTATTGACTTTTAGAGTAGTGTAGTCTCATCAAAAGGGTTAGTCCAATCTATGGGAATGGTCTCGAAGCAATAACCCGACATTCCAAACTAATCAATTAAACTAATTTGTTTATATGCTTTTTACATGTTTATTTGTTTAATTCGATTCTTTGAACAATTCAATAAATACCTAGAAGCAAGACTAATCTTATAATTTGGTGGAATTGGTGCTCCTTAACCTTCCAATTTCATAACTTAACCTCCGAACCCATGAAATCTGAATTTGGTCTATGTTCCTTGAAATAACATGGTGGCAACTCCAAAATCAAAAAGAGAATTAAAGGATTAAACTTTGTCTTGAATCGGAAAAGGGTTTTTTCTCGCATTCTCACACTACCCTTCCCTAAATGACCGTCTAATTTTCTTTTATTGTATCAAAATTAATAAATAACTTTAGACCATTAGACCACGTTCTATGTAGCTAACCTAAAAGTGGCACAACATTTTTGTTGAATGGAAAATTAACAAGTCAAATTTGAGGCCATTAGCTCATTATTTCGCTAGCCTAAAATGGGCACTCGTCAGGGAAAACAAGAGCTAATAGAATTCAGAAACTGTTTATCATTAAGTGAGACTCGGTAACGAATAGAGTTGTCATTTGAATGTAGTAATGCAAAACAGTATGGGATACTACAATAGGAGAAGTAGAAGCTCCTTACCTTCATTCCCTTAATGACATCCTCAAGAACAGCAACCTACAATATACAAGTAGAAGTTAACGTTGTGAAGCTCTCAACTTTGTGAACAATAGGATATTAGAAAACACACCTCAATAGATTCCTTTGTTAATGCAAGATTCTGCAGTTTTTTATCAGCAGCTGTTTAAAGACCCTCCTACAAATTCACAAGAGCAAAAAACTGATAATTGCATCTGAATATAAGCATAGCTCAAGTTACTTAACTATCTTTCTAAGAAAAACAGGACGGGATTCCTTGTCATGGCACTTCGGCCTCAAGTTATTTGACTGCAAGCCAGATAATAAATGTGTAAGACACAGAAATGATCCACACAATTTTGGGACAAGTGAAGATGGATAAAAATGCTACTCTCTCCGTCCCAGACTAAGAGATCTACTAAGGGATTGCTCGCTTATTAAGAAAACATTAAGAAATGCATAAACAAATTTAAAGTGGGTTAAGGACATCATTGTCAAAAACACTATTGATTATTTAAGTAGGTAAAAAGTAGGGTAGTAAGTAATGTTTTTTTGTAATTCTTCAAAAGGAAGAGGATATAAATGTCCAAAACACTATTCATTAGTATGTTATTTTAGAAATAAAGCAAAGTAGGACACTTAGTCTGGGACGTACCAAAAAGGAAAGTAGTACTATTAGTCGGGACGAAGGGAGTATAATTTACTAAACCTAATAGTCACATAGACATTCACTCTTAAAAGCAAAGAACTATTCACATGCCAAACACTTTTCATCACAAGTTTTTAAGGCAATAATGCCTGTCAACATCTAATGGGTACTACAGACAGTGTAAAAGAATGCTTTTAGCTGATGGTCCATCGGTTCTAAAATAAATGTTGCATTTGATTTGTCAATGTTTTTTAGGAGTGTATGATTATTGATTGGCTGGCAAGAATAAATGAGTATAATTACTAATAGCGTGGAAAAGAGAAAAATCAGTTTGTGTGTAGGTGATTGAGTGACCTACAATGAATTATAAAAGGGGAAATTACCGCAAAGTCCTTCACCCTAAGGCAATCGACCAATTAAGACAAGGATTTTGTAATTTAACCACCTAGTCAAACATCATAATCAAAATTTCACATAGTCCCTTGCTAGTTTAATGACACCCAAACTACTCTCACACAAACACACGCATGTTATCTCTTTGCCCGTCTCCCTCACCATCTCCGACCACCCATTCCCCATCTCCGACCACCCTTCCCCTACCCTACCCTCCTCCGGCGACCCCTCGCTTTCCCCATCTCCGCCGACCCCCTCTTTCCCCACCTCCGGCGACCTACTCTGTCCTCGAAGGAGCCCCACTTCCCTCCGTCTCTTCGCCTCTTTCCTTCACCGTCATCGACACATCCCCTCCAATCTATGGGTCATCTCTGATTTGTTCGTGAATCATGACCAGAGGATCTAGGGTTTCTGCAAAAAGAGAGAATACAATTATAATACTTTTCTTATGCTTCCTTGGCTCTTGAGTTTCACTTCTCTCATTTCGTTCTTTGTTAGCTTCTTTGTAAATTTAATAGGCTGATTTAAAAATAAAAGAAAAATCAAGAAGAATTTTGGTTTGGTCTTTTGAAATTTTGGGGATATGTTTGCAGATGTGTTTTATTGAAAACGATACATTGAACTGAAAATGTTCTTTGGAAATTGGAGGGTTGTTTCACTCTAAATAATTTACACTCACGTCCAATTCATATTCAATTTTTCATAATCAGGTGTTTATCTTTTGGTGTGTGAGGGATTAAGCTAAACAGAAGTAAATCATAAAGGGATAGTACTAGTAGTGGTAAATGTATGTAAGATTTTCGAAACAAAATGGAGGAAGAAACTGGTGATGTTTTTTTCTTAAAGTAACGCAAGTGCCCCTTCTCCTAGCTTTTCAAGTGGCTGAAAACTGTGAACTTAACTAAAGCAACTGTGAACATAACAAATATGTCAAATAATCTCATAAAATAGCAAAAACAGAGATTATAAAAGACTAAAAACAACTGTGAATTTAACTTAAACAACTATGAACTTAACTAAACAATTGTGAATTTAACAAATATGTCAAAAATAACATAAAATTGTGGCCATAAAAAGACTAAAAACAAATGTGAACTAAACTAAAAACAATTGTGAACTCAACAAATATGTCAAAAAATCTCATAAAATTGCATAAATATAGGTCATAAAAAGACTAAAAACAACTGTGAACTTAACTAAAAACAACCATGAATTAAGTAAATGGTAACCATTTTCATGCAGAGATTATGAAATTAGCTAAAACAACTATGAACTTCTCTAAGTTGCTTTTGAATAAATTGTGAAAAGTAACTGTGAACTTCTAAAAAACAACTGTGAACTTCTCAAATTTGCTTCATATTATATGTTGATGCTAATAGTTTGATTCGTCTTGACGATACAAATACAACGGTGGTTTCGGATTTATTTTTTGACTTCTAGATCTTAGGATATTTTATTTTAAAGTTTTGGGGGAAAAAAGAGAGAGAGGGGAGAGAGAAAGCGAAAGGGGGCTGGTGGAAAGCGTGCCATGTCATTAAATGAGTGGCACACGTGTAATTTCAGTTAAATTGCCAAGGACACGCACATCCATCTAAGAGTACAGGGCTTGATGGTAAATTTCCAAAATGCGTGCCCTTTATGGTCGTTTCCATTAGGATGGGGGACGATTTGGGAACTGCCCCATTACAAAAATGGATCCACAGACAACAAGAAAAAAAAACACGAAAAAAAGTTTATAGCATTATCCTATCATTACTCTTACATGCTTTACATGCTTGGTTACTGTACCTCTCGATAAGACCAGACCGTCAAAAGAGCCTTTTTATTGACAAAATCAAACTGTCAATTCTTAACTCTGAATTGATTGAACCTCCAACTTCACCAAACAGTCAACTGCAAAACAAATTATCAAACCATCCAAAATGACCAGAATTTTACCTTGAGTTAATCAAATTTTACCTTGAGTTAATCAAACTGTCAATTTGGCCCTCTGACTTGACCAACTTAACAATTAGACAAGGCAAAATTTCCAAAACTAGCTAGCAAATACACCTTCTAAGTTCTAACTGAACAACCTAACGATCGAAAAGCACATATACCGACCATTCTCTACTGAAATAATGCACCCTCCACGTAAACTAAAGATGTAATAAGATTCATTCCAATCAACCAATTACTCTTGAGTTGACCCAATATTATTTTGCTTCTTCAGTTGACCCGAACTGAAGGTAGATAAGACTTTTGGTCCCCGAAGATTTAAATTGGCTTGAAAAGCTATTAACCACCTAAATTTGTAAGACCTGTCTTAAGGGTTGTTGGTTATTGCCTTATGCATACCTTACAGATGGATCAACCACCAACTAGTCTCCTAAAGAAGGGTTGTTGATGAAATTATAAAATTATGTAACTTTGAGAATGTGGGCAATTTGGAGGTGAACCAGAATGGTTATTTTTTGGCATGGTAAACAATGATATATTCTTGAGTAGTGCTATGCAAACAGAAAATAATGTAAATAATTTTTGAAACTATTGTTGATAGTATTATAAGTGGGTCCCGCATAGGCCAAATTGATCCTGACCATTAGTGGCAAATTTACAACCGTTTGGAGCAGCTCACTGCACCAAGGCACCCCAGGAGCGGTTCCAAATTCTATATATAATGTACATGCATGTTATGGATCTCAAACAAACAATCATGGCAGCTCCGTCTTCCCTGTCTGTGACTAAGAATTCCAACAACGAAGCAGAACTAGAGAAAGAAAAGTCAGTTGGAGAGATGATATCAAGCCTTCCAAACGGTAAAGGCATCATAACAAAATATGTGTATCAGTACCAAGGCTTTTGGTATCCTCATTGTCTCCTCCAACTAATGATTTTTGCACACCAGAATTTCAAGGCCCAATCTACTGATATCCTCTTGCATCAAGCCCCAAGTGTGGTACAACATGGCTCAAGTCCCTTGTCTTTGCAATAAAAAATAAACAAAATTCTACACAAACACCAAACCCTTTGATCAGTTTTAACGCCCATACACTAGTTCCCTTCCTAGAGTTATTGGAAGAGGTTGAAATCTTGCCTTCACCGGGCCTCATTGCTTCCCACACTCCTTGTGGTTCATTGCCCCAATCAGTTTTTAGTTCGGGTTGCAGAATTGTGTACATATGTCGGGAGCCCAAAGATATGTTTGTTTCCTTGTGGCATTTTTTGGACAAGATTCCTGACAAGGAGGTCCCACTCATTTCAATGGAGGAATCATTTGACTTGTTTTGCCAACGTGTCTCCCGTTGTGGACCATATTGGGATCATGTGTTAGGGTACTATAAGGCAACCTTGGAATGGCCTGAGCGGTTTTTGTTCCTCAAGTACGAAGACGTGCAAAGTGATACTCTGAATCAGATAAAGAAATTGGCACAGTTCTTGGGCTATCCTTTCTCGTTGGAAGAAGAGTCAAAAGGTGTTATTGAAGAAATTATACAACAATGCAGCTTTGAGAATATGAGCAAATTAGAGGTGAACAAGAAGGGTACCCGTGCATTTGGGATACCCAATAATGCAATCTTCAGGAACGGTAAGGTTGGAGATTCAAATAACTATCTCACAGCTGAAATGGTGGAGCGCCTCAACGGGATTACTAAGGAAAAATTTAAAGGTCTTAATATTGGATATTAATTAAGCTATTACTAAACTCCCTCATAAAATTATATGTTGAGAGGGATGCATGGTTAATCTTCTTATTGCAATAAAGTGATGCTAGATCTTATGTATCACTATTTGGTTTGTAATGTTCATTCAGTTTTAGTTCCAGTTTTTTTCTATCTTAAATATCTCTAAACTATTAGCTGAGCAGCTAGAATCCATGCTAATTAACACCATGGGTCACCACTGGTTCCCAACATTGTATTTTTTGATCGAAATTCAAAACTTCGCATGTCAAATGTCAATTAATACCTGGTGGACTTTCCTCTGGTGGCTCAGATCCTAAATACACCATGTTAAGATCCCTTATATGACACCATCTTGCTTTGGCGCCTCGTTTCTGAACGCACAACATTATATAACCAAGAGAAGACATAATACCAGAAGAAGAAATCATATGGAAGCCTTTAATATGTATTACAGCTTTTTTCTTATGCTAAAATCATGAAGATGCATCATAAGATGTGATAGTTTGCCAAAGAGTCCTCTCTTCTTTTTCTGTTCCGATATCCTTTCTCATAATCGTTGAGTTATCAAACCATCCAAAATGACCAGTTGAGTTAACCAAACTGTCAATCTGGCCCTCTGACTTGACCAACTTATCAATTAGGTGAGACAGAATTTCCAAAACTAGCTAGCAAATACACCTTCTAACTGACCAACCTAACGATCGAAAAGCGCTTACCCATCCATTCTCCTCTGACATAATACACACTCCAAGTAAACCAACGATTTAAATGATACATTCTGATCAACCAATTACTCTAGAGCCAAACCAACCAGAAACCACCCTAAATAACAAGAAACCAAGTGTCTCCAAAACCCTGCCACGTGTCACCAACACACAGAATGACCAATCAACAAAAAGACTAGATTTGAGATCTTGTCTTTTCTTATTTGTATATTGCTTGTAATTAGATAAATTTTCACTAATACTATCCTAATATAAAAATGTTACACTTATCTTGAGACGGCAAAAAAAAAGTACTACAATTCAAGAACCTATAATTTTCCTTCTTCAGTTGACCCTAGCTAGTGACAGTTCCTCGAACTGAATGTAAAGGGACTTAAGGCATTTGGTCCCCGAAGACTTAAATTGCTTGAATTGGCTTGAATAGCTATCATCCACCTAAATTCGTAAGACCTGTCTTAAGGGTAGTTGGTCTATGCCATATGCATACCTAACAAATGGCTCAACCACACTCTTCTAAAGAAGGGTTGTTGATAAAGTTATTCAATTATGTAGCTTTGAGAATGTGAGCAAGTTGGAGGTGAAAAGGATGGTACTTTTACGGCATGGTAAACATGGATATATTCTTGAGTACATATTTGTGAAACTATTGTTGATAGTATTTTAAGTGGGTCCCGCATAAGCCAAATTGATCCCTACCATTGATGGCAATTTTATAACCGTTTGGAGTAGCAGTTCACTGCACCAAGCCACCACAAAAGGGGTCAAATTCTATATTTAATGTGAATGCATGCTATGGTTCTCAAACAAACAATCATGGCAGCTCCTCCTTCCCCGTCTGTGATAAAGAATTCCAACAACGAAGCAGAATTAGAGAAAGAAAAGTCAGTTGGAGAGATGATCTCAAGCCTTCCAAAGGGACAAGGCACGATTGAAAAATATGTCCGCAAATACCAAGGCTTTTGGTATCCTCCTGTTATCCTCCAACATGTGATTTTCGCACAACAAAATTTCAAGTCCCAATCAACAGATATCCTTCTGGCATCAAGCCCTAAATGTGGTACAACATGGCTCAAGTCCCTTGCCTATGCAATCAAAAATAGAGAAAAGTCTACACAAACCCCAAACCCTTTGCTCTGTTTTAATGCCCATACATTAGTTCCCTTCATAGAGTTATTGGATTCCCATACGTCCTTGGAAGAGGTTGAAACAATGCCTTCACCCCGCCTAATTGCTACCCACGTTCCTTACAGTTCATTGCCGGAATCAGTTTTCAGTTCAGGTTGCAGAGTTGTGTACATGTGTCGGGAGCCCAAAGATATGTTTGTTTCCTTGTGGCATTTTTTGGACAAGATTCCTTACAAAGAGGTTCCACTCATTTCATTGGAGGAAGCATTTGACTTATTATGCCAAGGTGTCTCCGGTTACGGACCGTATTGGGATCATGTGATAGGTTACTATAAGGCAACCTTGAAATGGCCTGAGTGGTTTCTGTTCCTCAAGTACGAGGACATGCAAAGTGATACTTTCAATCAGGTGAAGAAACTGGCTGAGCTCATGGGCTATCCTTTCTCGTTAGAAGAATAGTCGAAAGGTGGTGTTGAAGAAATTATACAACTATGCAGCTTTGAGAATATGAGCAATTTAGAGGTGAACACGAAGGGTAAGCTTCCACAAGGGGTACACAATGGTATATACTTCAGGAAAGGTAAGGTTGGAGATTCAAAGAACTATCTCACAGCTGAAATGGTGGAGCGCCTCGATGGGATTACTAAGGAAAAATTTAAAGGTCTTGATATTGGATATTAATTAAGCATATACTTAATAAATCCCTCATTATATACTCCCACCGTCCCTAAATAAATGTCGAAAAAAGTTTCAAAGTTGTTCTTGATCAAGAGCAAATTTGAAAAGAAAAAAAATCGACATTCATTTAGAGACATAGGGAGTAATTTATATGTTGAGAGGGATGCATGAATAATCTTCTTATTACGAGAATAAGGTGATGCTAGATCTTATATATCACTATTTGGTCTGAAATGTTATTTCGGTTTCAGTTTTCTATCTTAAATATCTACTAAACTATTGGCTGGCTAGCTAGAATCCAATATTCATGTCTTTTATGTGTCCAAAACACCCATTCTTAGCTGCCTTATCATGCCCATCTACGTCCTCAGTTCGCCACTTGTGACCTACACGCTCCAACTTGAGGGGGTATTGAGCTTGTAGCCACAATCTTCAACATGATTCTACATCATTTGCAAATATTCCATGCATTCTCTCAGTTACACTACTTCATTAGTTAATAGTGTACACTGGGAAGTTGCTGTATTTAGAAGATTTGATACCTTTAGTGTAGAAACTCTTATGCATATATTGGTTTGTGAATACAAACAAGGAAAATTCCTCCAAAACTCCGAATGATTTCTGATTACCCCCTAAGTTGAAATTCTAATTCCTACACAGATATCAACTTAAGAATCTGTAAAGGGTGAGGGAGTTACAATGGTTACAAGCAGTTCATTCCCCCCACCATTGACGTTTTTCAATGTTTTACAACAATTGGGGGACTAGCCATAAATCCAAACCCACCAAATTCTCATATAACGATTTTTTTAAAAAAAATAAAGTGTCAATCAACTGCGGATTTATTAATTGCATAAATAGATAAGGCTAGTACCTTACTAAGAGAAACGGAAACAATTCTGGTGCCAGGGCTAAAATCTTCATCCTCCCATTTCATACTCCCTCCGTCCCATAAAAAATGTCGCCCTTTCCTGTTTTGCATGTTTCAAAATAAATGTCGCATTTCTAAATTAGAAAATAGACTTATTGCAATTCTACAAATGTAAATGAAATGTACAAACGAGTAAAGAATATTTCTTAAATACGTCGACAAGTCACATACTTGTGTTTGGACCAAGGGATTCCTTAATACTCCCTCCGTCCCAAAGTGATAGTCCATTTGGTATTTAAGGATCATTTAGAAAAGACTGATTCTTAATAGAAAAAAATCATAAACATTCTCGATATTCAATTTCAAAATTTTAGTTTTGCAAAAATATAATGAAGTATGAAAAATAATAATTATTTAGGGACAAAGTTATTTGAAGGTAAAGTTTCAAACGATTATTCATTTTGGAACAAAAAAGGTAATTCAATTTTGGACGGAGTACAAAACAATTCGAGTGATTTCCCACTATCTTCATCAGTCATCAACACAAATTCCTATGAGGACTCACAGATAGCATAAACCGGAAAACCACCCAACCTCTTTTCTATAACATAATCCGACATTCTTACACTGGACGGCGGACGGCGCTGATCATCTCTACCACCGCTCGTCCCCAATTCGAGGTCAGACTATGTCTTCTTGTTTGGGATCGGATTTGAATCGGAGAGCCGGATGCAATGGCGAGTTCGGCATTAAATTAGATATTGGATATGGCGGAATCGAGGTGGATTTGGAGACTGGAGATGACGGTTTCGTGGAGGATGTTGGGTGGCGATGATTCCGACCGTTGGAAAAAGAAGAAAGGGTTTAATTTAAGGTGATTTCGGGTTTTGGAGGATAAACATAAAGCCCATTTCATATTACCGGTCCAAAATTAATGTTATTTTTCAATTTTTATCGGCCAAATCCCTTACTCCTTTCCCTCACAATTTTTTTTATATGGTTAAATACAGGGATAAAAAAATTCAGGAAATCAACAAAATTATCAAAATACCCATTTATATAACTTTTTTTTTCATTTCATATTCAAACAACACTCTCTCTCTCTCTCTCTCTCTCTCTCTCTCTCTCTCCCTCTTCCTCTCTCTCTCTCTCTCTCGTGGGATGAGGTCGTGTTTCTGAAATTTGGCGCCTGTGGCCATGAATTAGGGCTTGAGATTGGGGATTTTTGAAGTTCTGAGGTGAAATAAGAATCGGAATCTGTTGGAGTTAAGCAAGGATTAGAAATTTGGGAAGAAATATGATAATTATAGGTTGTCGTTCTGCGGCCGGAGAAACTGTATAAGGGTTCTTAATTTCGGACGGTAACCGTCTTAACAACGCGTTACAAGTATTGCAAATCCTCGGCTCCTGCCCTATCAAATCTGTGGGACTTCGTCAGGCGTTGCAGTCCATTCTCAAGTCCGAAGGTACTGCTGGGCTTTACCGCGGTATTGGCGCTATGGCCCTCGGCGCCGGACCTGCTCACGCCGTGTACTTCTCTGTATACGGATGTGCAAAAAGTCATTTTTCGGCGGGAACCCTAATAAAAAAAATTAGGTATATAAAAGGCTATTTTGATAATTTACTTACTTCCCTGTAAATTTCGTTCCCTGTATTTAGTATTTACCCTCCCATCCACCAGAAAAAACATAAATAAAGTAGATTTTACATGAAAATTAATAAAAATATATAATGCAGTAAGTATTGTAATTATGAAAAATGAGATAAGAGATAAAATGTGGGATATGAAACAGTAAGAGAATAGTTACTGTGTATATGTGTATATGATAAGTGAGTCTAATAAGGTAAATACTAAATACAGGGAACGAAAAATACAGGGAACGAAAAATTCCAACTCTGCCCTTGCCCTACACGAGATGTTGTGAAATGAGATGTCTCGCCGGATTTGCGCCGTCGGCCATATCTCCGGCACCGCTGATTATTTTGCTGATCCCAACGGTCAATATGAGTGAGCGCCTTAGTGATGCGAACATACCCCAGAAATTTGACGACGATCCAACGGTTAATGAAGCGGGAATTTGATTTTTAATATAGCCTCGCCGGATTTGCGCCGTCGGCCATATCTCCGGCACCGCTGATTATTTTGCTGATCCCAACGGTCAATATGAGCGCCTGAGTGATGCGAACATACCCCAAAAATTTGACGACGATCCAACGGTTAATGAAGCGGGAATTTGATTTTTAATATAGCGAATTTTTGGAGATTTTAGCCAATTTTTGTCGCCGGCCATTTCTCCCTCTCCGGCAATTATTTGGAAGATCCCAACGGTCATCATGTGCGCCTAGGGGATGCGACCAAAGCCCAGAAGTTTCACGACGATCCAACGGTTAACGAAGTCGAAATTCGATTTTTACATATGCAATTTGGTTTTGATTTTTTGCTGAATTTGGTTCGAATTCTGGCCATTTGACCGAAATTTTTGGTTTATATGGATATTTTGGTAATTTTGTTGGTTTCCTATATTTTTTGTTCCCTGTATTTAACCATATTCGTCTAATAAATAAAGATATATTAAAAAAAATTAACAGTCTTTTTAAGTGAGACACATGAAATGCAAATTTATACTTTTTTCAAATGGGACAGGTGTAGTATTTTAGTTCAATATATCATCTATAATAAAAAGTGGATTTGATTTTGAGAGTTCATCTCACAAACAGTTAAAGCTCCGTTTATTACATGTAAAACAATTACCCAAATGATGCTGTAAGAATCATGACAAGAATCATGACGTAATCAACCCCCGTCCAGTTACAAGATTAATCTAATGACTTCTGACCTGAAAACAGAACTCACGACTAGCCGAAATGATCTCCGGCGAAGACCCTCGGGCGTGAGAGTAAGTATGGTGTATAAAGAGCGAATAAGTTATATGGAACAATGTATTCTCAAATAACTAAAAAGCAATTACCTTGGAACGGTTGACATTGTCTTGTATTTATAGTTGTTGATGAGAGATATAATCGTGAAAGGATTGTATTAAATCCCTATAATCTCGGATTAGATATATATAAGAGATCTTGTCCATGAATAACTCCTGATTTGTAGGGAGTCCGTTATGGAAAGAGTTATATTCACGCCTGGACTTTGTAGGTCGTCACGTATTAAGATAGGTCGAGGTCGCCTATTGGGTCTAGGTCGACCTGACTGATTGATGGGATCGGGTCATGCCCGAATTGAGATCTGGATCATATGTCGGACCAAGTTAGGTCGGACCAAGTTAGGTCGGGACCATCTGAGGTCGGACAATGAGCTAGGTCGACTGATCTCGTTGTTGGGCCTTGGGCCTGATATTGATTGGGCCTAGCCCAATGAGAATGTGGTGGCAATAATATGTAGATAACTGGGCTTGCTCGCTGGGCCTAGCCCGTCATATTTATTCCGTTCAGTGGCCCCCAACTTTTTGAGTTGATGTTTGTCGACCAGGAAGTTAAGAAATTATTGGTTAAATTTGATGGAGGTCGCAGGTCGAGGCTTGAGCTGACGGAGGGTCGACCAATGGTGACGTGGCTCAATTTTGGCCATTGACTGTGAACGGCTGGATCAATAGAAGTGCCGTTTTTCCTTAATCATTGTAATTTTGATGTTTGGGAAACTGCTTTGGGAACCGTTTTCCGAATTAATGACAATTTTAACCGTTTGAAGCCAAAAAATCTTTCCAATTCAGGAAATAATTAACAAGAGCATATAAGGAAAATCCTTTTCCTTTTCAGTTTTTTACAAATTCCCAATTCTTGAGCAAACCAGTGAGAAAGAAGGCGAATATAAATCTCCAACTTCTCCGACGTCCTCGAGCTTTTCCAATTCCTTTCCTGCTCTCGTCTTCACTGTTTTAAGCAAGGTACCTCTCTAATTCTTAGCATTAGGGTTTAATTTTTCCTTCCCTTTCGATTCTGACATGGCTAGGACTTTTAGCTGTGAACCTGGTACCGGGTATGGCTGTTGCTCTGTTAATCGTAGAGTGTACAAGCATTTAGGTGGTGTATGGAAGGAGATTCCCGTAGAAGAATGTGCCTCTGTCTTGACCAGGTGGGGTTTACGCTTTTGCGAGCTACCCCTACCCGTAGGAGAAACCCTAGGTGATTTAGGAACTGACGACCCAAGAATCATGTCTTTTCACCTTTTTCACGAGCTGCTTGATCATATAGTATTGTTTTATCTCAGAGGTCCCAATAAACCTTCCTTCCTTAGGAGTAGAAAAGGATTTCCGGGGGAATCTAGGTCGCCCATTAGTAGGTCTCCTAGGTCCCTTGAGTCTGCATATAGGACTGATTCCCCTGTTTCCTCTTGTTGTTCTTCAGATATGTCGACTTAGGAAAGGGCGACGACCTCTGCTACGACGAGCTCCCCCTCTACTAACATCGTGGATGCCTTCTACTCCTCGACTGTCTCAGGTCGCAATGAAAGGGGCTATGTGATTCCCAATCCAAAAACTGGGAGGAAGGGCTCAGAAGATCGGATCAGGATAATGTATCAGTATTACGGGGTCGACAAAGAGGAATTCAGCCTAACCCATATGATGCCCAAGGAGTTTGATAAGCTGAGTTGGGAGAACAAAGTTAGGCATCCTACTAGGGTGGCCTTCTTTTACGGTCAATTTGAAGCCGGTCTTTACCTTCCCTTGGATCCGTTTGTTTGTGAATTTTTGGAGTGTTTGGGAGCTGTCCCTATGCAGTTAGGAGCCAACACTTGCCGAGTACTCATATGCTTTGCCATGGTATGTAGGTTCCTTGGGTATGAACCTTGCGTCCACATTTTTAGGGAATTTTTAAGGTAGCTTACGATAAGAGAACCCGTGGTTTAGTACCCCAGCTCAGATAAAGGCCCCCAGATTGTTTATCAATTTGCCTGATAAGGTAGCTGGATGAAACTCGCATGTGATACTGGTGGAGAGCAGGAAAGGGTGGGAGTTCCCTTTGTCTGAGAGCAATTCTGTGATGATGAAGGAGGAGGATTACTGGGTTCCCTCCTGGAGTAAAGATTTAATCGATAGGTTGAAGTTGGTGGCTCAAAGGGGAACCGTGAACTGGGTCGCCCTTCACAGATAAGGACAGCTACATACAAGCTGGCATGATGCAGGGAGGGGATGATGACGCAGTTCCTTTGGCCCTAGTAGTAAGGGGCCCTACTTATCCTGATTGGGTGACCCACGCCTTGGGTAGGTTTGAGGATAAGTGCCAATTCTGTCAAAAGACTCCCAATTGCTGTAGAGATCAGGGAGAGCATGTTGGTGGTAAGTGTTTACTTGCCTGTGTCCTTTAGCTTGCCAATTATTTATTAGCACGTATGTAGAACTTTAGCTCGTACATGTTTAGCTCGTATGTAGAACTTTAGCTCGTACATGTTTAGCTCGTATGTAGAACTTTAGCTCGTACATAGAACTTTGATTTGTCGAACTAACACTTTGCTTTTTGATCTTGTGCAGTTTTGACTCCCGAGCAACAGGCAAATATGAATCGCATTTCTGCCTTGGCTGATCAGAGGAGGAGCAAGAAGGCTCATGGGAAGGCCAATGCTCGGGCCAATAGAGAGAAGGAGGCCACTATTCGCCAAAAGTTGTTGCCCAAGGTCAGCGCTGGGACGATCCCCATAGATGGATTGGGGCCCTTCAAGTTGATTGATGAACCCGATGTTGAACATACTGGGGATGCGGAGGTTGAGATATCCTCGGAGAAGGCCTCGGAGGTCAGCCCTATACGCGACCTAGCTGGCTTCAAACCTACTGATTTGATCGACTTGGATCAAGGGGAGGATGAGACGAATGATGATGATGCTCCCTTACAAACGTCAAGGAAGAGGTCGAAGCTCGGCCAAAGCTTAGGCGGAGTTGGTACTTCGGATAATCCTACCCCTCAAGCTCCTCCTGAAATTAGCCCCGGGTTTGTTCGTGCTGAAATAGCGAGGCTCAATGATGTGCTTGCCCTGACTGGTATCAATTGCACAAGTCGCTGTTATCCCGAGTTGGGATATGGACAGGCTATCATTCGACGGGCTGTAGATTCGAATTTGCAGACTCACTTTGATAAGGAGGGGCTTTCTCCTGAGGAATTCGCTGATAGGTCCGGCCTATCCCACTGCGAGGTACTAGTTGACTTGTTCTTCTCTGCTATTTTTGGTCGCCATATTTGTTGATTTCTTTTGCATGTAATCGTTTGTCGAGCTAACTCAATGCCATTTGTAGATGTAGTCCTTGACTCTTGTTGAGCAGGCCAAGAGTGGCTGGAGAGCGGCCATCGAGTGGGAGAAGATAGCTACTGGTGCTTATGCCCGGAAGGTTAAGGAGATAGATGAGCGGAAGGAGAAATATGGCGATCTGGATTCGTCGTATGATGCCATGAAGATGTGCAGAGATACTGCTGAAGCTGATAGGGACAAGACCCTGGCCGCCCTTAAGGAGTCCGAGAAGAAAATTACTTTGATGAAGGAGGAGGTCGACGCTGTCAAGGCCGACAAATCTACCTTGGAGAATGACAATGGGGAGTTGACCAAGAAACTCAAGGCAGCCAATGAGCGGATCTTGAAGATGACCGAAGATCACTTGTCAGCTAGGAAGGACTGGGAGGAGGAGGCCATTGAAGCTTTCAAAGAAAGTGATGTGTGTCATGATGCTATAATTGCTAAGGCCAGGATGTTCTTCAATACAGGTCGGTGTCATATGGCGCGACGAGCTATTGTTGACCCGTCGGCTGACGTTTCTCTAGAGCAGCTAGCTCGGTGGGCGACTGAAGCTCAATACGACCTTGTAGCTCGTGGTGGCCACTCGGTCGTGCCCTATACTGACAACGACCTTGTTTTCTATTGCTTTCGTAAAGACCAAGAAGATGAATGTGAGTCATGGGTTGCTCCCCCCTAGCTGAAAGAAATTTTAATGTTCTTTTTGAAGAGATCCAGAAGGCTGAAGAGATGGAGGAAGAGGAAGAAGAGGAAGCCGCCAATGACCAATCAGACCAAGCTAACGATGGGCCAGCTGTTATCTTTTTACTTGATGTAATGAGAACAAGTTTCAAAACAATTCCTTTTTTGCTTTTATGTCGTGGTGCCTTAGCCCAGTTTTTTGGGAGGCATCCCAACTCGTAATATTTTATTTGCTCAAGTCCTGGCCCGCTTTGGGGGACTTGGTTTTATTTAATCGTAGTTGACTTTTGCTTGAATCTGTTTTGCTTCGATCCAGCTATTTGTTTTGAATGTCGAACTAGATTTAATAGGACAAATGAGTCGCTACAATCTTTTGATCGGACTAGTTATTTAACAACAAAGTCGACCTTATACTTTGCTTGATTTTTGAAAACGAGATTGACTAAGAGTCGAACCTGTTAAGGGAACGAAGCTGACAAATGGTCGAGCTTGTTATAACAAAGTCGACTAAGAGTCGGACTTATTGAATGAACTAGACTAATTATAAATCGAGCCTATTAGAACGAAGTCGACTATGAGTCGAACTTGTTAAATGAACGAGACTGATTAAGAATCGAGCCTGTTTAAAGGAACGAGGCTGACTAAAAGTCGAGCCTGTTTAAAGGAACGAGTCTGACTAAGAGTCGAGCCTGTTTAAAGGAACGAGGCTGACTAAGAGTCGAGCCGTTTAAAGGAACGAGGCTGACTAAGAGTCGAGCCTGTTTAAAGGAACGAGGCTGACTAAGAGTCGAGCCCATTAGAATCGATGCACAAACGTAACACAATTTGAATAAAACTGCAACTTTATTGAAGTAGTAGCATGATTACATAGAAAATGGAGAGCTAGAACTAGAACTAAACTCAAACTTGAAAGCGGAAACTAACTTTGAAACTGAACTAGAAAACTGAACTAGAAAACTTGAACTAGAAGTAGTATCTGATAAGGTGGGTAGCATGCCATGGGTGCTTCAACTCTTCACCATCTAAATGGACGATCATGTAAGTTCCCTCCTTAACAACTCGAGTGACGATGTAGGGACCTTCCCAGTTGGGAGATAACTTGTTCATCAGAGTTCTCCTTCCAGTTGACTCGATCCTCCTCAAAACATGGTCGCCTACTTGGAATTATCTTATCTTCACCTTCTTATCGTGGCAACTCTTGGTTTTCTGCTTATAATTTACCATCCTTAGATGAGCTGTATCTCGCTTCTCGTCGATCAAATCCAAGTCGAGCAATCTGTTGGTGTCGTTCTGCTCTGTGGGAACTTGTAGCTCGGCCGGTGCCATGGCTTCTGATCCATATGCAAGAGCGAATGGGGTTTCCCCCGTGGGCCCCCGAATGGTTGTGCGGACTGCCCAGAGAGCAAGGGGGAGTCGTCCAACCAGGTGCTACGTCGACCAACCAAACCCATTTTTGATGCTGAGAGGACCAACTTGTTCCCTGCTTCGGCTTGCCCGTTGCCTTGAGGATAGGCGACTGACGAATTCAATTGCTTGACTCCTACTATTTTCATTTCGTCTTTGAAAGCTTGGGAGAATTGTAACCCGTTGTCTGATACTATTGCCCGAGGAATCCCAAAGCGACACCAAATGAAGTCGTGAATGAAATTGATGGCGTTTTCCTCAGTAATCCTGGCTAATGGCTTGGCCTCGACCCACTTTGTAAAATAATCAATGGCCACGATCACGTGCTTGCAATTTCCACGGGCGGGCAGGAAGGGTCCAATCAAATCGACACCCCACATATCAAAAGGCCAAGTAGCGATCACTGGAGTTTGCTCGGTTGTAAGAAAGTGAGGTAGATTGGCGAAACTTTGACACTGATCACACCCTTGAACGAAGTCGTGTGCGACAGCCCTCATGTGCGCCCAATAATAGCCCATTGTAATCAACTTGTTGGCTAAAGTTTTGGCCCCCGGGTGTCCACCACAAACTCCACTATGCACCTCGTACATCAGCTGGGTAACCTCTTGGGGGTGGACACATCTCAATAATGGCCTACTGAAGGACCTTCTAAACAACGTGTTTCCTTGAATAACATATCTCGGAGCCTTTTTCTTAATGGCTCGAGCTGCTTTCTCATCATCAGGTAGCTCGCCAGTTTCTAGGTATGCTCGTATTTCTTCGATCCAGCACTTAGTGTAGACCCACTCTCTACCAGTATTTTCCAGGCATTGAATCTGGACCCTCTAATAAGTTGGATGTTCGAGAAAAGAGATAGGTTCCCCATGCTGCTCATTCGATGTAGCCAGTTTCGAGAGTAGGCCGGCCAATTCGTTGTCATCTCGACCAACCCTCTGTATCTCCCAAAATTCCAAGTCTGTGATCAGCTTCTTGACCAGGTCGCAGTATTTGACCAAGGTAGGATTCAGCACCTCGTATTCTCCTATGACTTGGTTGACTATCAACTGAGAATCACAGTAAGCCACAATCTTGGTCGCTCCAAAACACTTTGCGTACTCAATAGCAGCGAGCTTCATATTTGGCCTGGTTGTTGGAAGCTTCAAACTTGAATCTCAGTGCCTCCTCATACACGGTCCCTGATTCTGGCTCGACCAATACAATTCCAGCCCCACTAACGTTCTTTGTTGCCGACCCATCAGAGTATACTTTCCAGCAATCGTCGGGCAAACTTGTGGCGGACTGAGTCTCTGACTCCTTTCCTTTTCCTTTCTCCTTCTGAGATCGTACTTCGCTATCTTCTTTGGTGAACGTAAGCTCGACCAAGAAGTCTGCCAAAGCTTGAGCTTTTAATGCCTTTCGAGGCCGATACTTGATGTCAAATTCTGTGAGAGCAATTGACCAGCTGAGTAAGCGGCCTAAACTTTCTGGCTTGTGTAGGATCTTCCTCAGGGGTGCGTTAGTAAGCACGACAATCGGGTGAGCCAGAAAATAAGCTCGCAACTTCCTGGAAGCTACGACCAAAGCATATGCTACCTTCTCTGCATTATAGTACCTGCCCTCCACGTCGGACAAGGCCTTGCTTACATAATATACGGGCTTCTGAAGCCCTCCTTCTTCTCGAACTAAAATAGCGTCCACAGCTTGGTCGCCAACAGATAGATAGACAAACAATGTTTCCCCTACAACCTGGCTGCTCAATAGTAGGGGAGAAGCAAGATACTCCTTAAGCTGCTGGAACGACGAATGACATTCAGCCGTCCACTCAAAAATTTTCGTACCCCTCAATGATTTAAAGAAGGGGAGAGATATTTCTGCTGACTTAGCTATAAAGCGACCTAGGGCTGCAACCCTACCGTTGAGTCGCTGCATCTCCTTAATATTTGTAGGCTCCTTCATGTCGACCAGAGCCTTGATCTTTTCTGGATTGGCTTCAATACCTCGATGAGAAACCATAAAGCCAAGAAATTTGCAGCTACCACGCCGAACACGCACTTGCTAGGATTAAGTTTCATGTCGTTTGCTCGTAAATTGGCGAACGTTTCCCTTAGGTCGACCACGTGACGTCCGACCTTTGTTTTGATAACCATATCATCGACGTAGGCTTCCATATTTCGGCCAATTTGTGAGGCAAAGACCTTGTTGACCATCCTTTGGTAGGTCGCTCCTGCATTCTTCAAACCAAACTGCATCATAGTGTAGCAATAGATACCCCCAGCATCTTGGAAAGTCGTCTTCACTACATTATCCTCGTGCATCTTGATCTGATGATAACCCGAGTAAGTGTCGAGGAAGCTTAATGTGGTGTGTCCAGCTATTGAATCTACGAGCTTATCGATCCGAGGCAGAGGATAGCTATCATTGGGCCAGGCTAGATTTAGGTTGGTGAAGTCGACACACATCCTTCACTTGCCATTAGATTTCTTCACCATTACCACATTAGCTAGCCAGGTAGTATGAGAGGCCTCCTTGATTATACCTGCACTTAAAAGCTTTTGTACCTCAAGTTTGATTGCTTCCTCTTTGTCACGAGCAAAGCTTTGCAGCTTCTGTGCCTTGTGTTTCATGGTCGAATTAACCTCCAGCCTGTGAACAGCGACCTCCTCCTTTATTCCCTTCATGTCTTCTACTCGCCAAGTGAAAACATCACTGCTCTCCTTTAGTAGCTTGACAATTTCTACTCTTTCTTCAGCTGACAACTGCTTACCAATCTGAATTTTTTGTTCGGGATAAGAAGGATTTGTTATCACTGTCTCTAGCTCGTCAACAGCTTCAAGCTCCGGACCATCTCTAAAATGCAGGGTCTCGATAATGATCTCGCGAACCCTCCGTCTTTCTTCAGCCCCCAAGTGTGGAGCTTCTTCAACAATCATGTCATCCAGTTCGACTGCGATCTCACCGGTGGTGGCCCCAGGAGTTATTGTCGATTTGTAGGCATAGCTCGGCTATGAAGACTTGGTCGACCATAACTGCATCTGAATCAACCATGGTGTTATGAGAAGGACGTGTCGGCTCAGTCATGACGTTGTCATGTGAGTGATAGGTCGCTTCTTCCATTCATGTGATCGTAGATAGTCGCAACGTTGTGGTGACAGACTTTGATAGCTTCAAGTATCCCTCAAGAGTTTCAACCTCTAGCTCCCTCTTCTTTCTCATTCGAAGGACATGATCAAGGTAAGATCGAGTTGTACTTTGCACGTATCCTACTCCAGCTAGTGTGGGAAACTTAACTCATTGATGGGGGATGGAGGCCACCATTCCAAGTGCGACCTATCCAGGAATACCTAAAATAGCAGCATAATCACTATTTACATCAATAACAATAATGGTTACCTTAGTAGTGACCCTGGATGGATGCTGGCCTATATCAACATCTAGCTCGATCTGCCCCTTTGCATCCACCCTATGATTGGTGAAGCCTTCAAGTCGACCATCATAACATGTCAACTACTCCTTAGAGAGTCCCATTTCTTTGAACGTTTTTTAAAAGAGAATGTCTTTGCAGGCCCCCGTGTCTATCAAGAGTCTGCTCGTCGTACACCCATCAATCAGTTCTGGGATAACGAGAACTTGCTCTCTAATCGCTACATTAGTTGCTAGCTCGTCTGGATAGAAGCTGATAACCTCATCCCTGATGTAGCTTCTAGGCGGCACGTGAGGGGCTTTGTTGAGCTGGAATATCTTATGTTTCAGAGCGGTGTTGCTAGCTCGCTCAGTAATCACTCCTAAATTCATTCGAGGCTGCCTCGGCTCAGGTATACCTCCAGTAGCTCGCTCACCTCCACCAGGCTGAGCTGCTTTCACATATCTGTCGAGCTTACCATCGTCGACCCACTTCTAAATGATACGTTTAAGGCTCATACAATTCTCTGTAGTGTGGCCCGTATCCTTGTGATATTCACAATATTTGCTGTTGTCCCTTCTGAACTTATCTCTTGGGTTCATTGGGCTGGTGGACCGAGCTCGACTGTCTTCAAGATTTCAGTACGACTTACTGTCAATGGGGTAAATGTTTCGGGCACTCTCTCAGTCGCCCTAGTTCTGTTCTTCCTATTCTTGTTGTTACCACCATTTTTTACCGAGCCCTTTTTATCAGTATCTGCGACCTCAGACTTGGAACCTTTTCCATTCTTCTTTTCCTTCCTTTCTTCAGATATTGCCACATTGTAGGCCCTTTCAAACAGTTCTTGACGGGTTGTCACACTCTTGACTTGTAGCTCGTAGTCTAAGTCAGCTGAGGTTACCCCATTCCTAAAGCAATTTATCACTTCCCTGTCTGTCAGGTCCTCTTCAATTTGGTCGACCATCTCCTTGAACTTGGTATAATAGCTCATCGAGCTTTCGTTCTTTCCTTGTGCCAAATTGTTCAAGTCGGTGACCGTCAACTTTCGGGCTCCAGCTGTCGAGAAGCGATCTAGAAACTTCTTCCTCATATAATGCTATGTGGTAATACAACCTGGTGTCAAACCCTTAAACCAAGTCAGGGCTGCCCATGTAAGGGTGCTGGTAAGTGCCTTGCACATCATATCATCCTCGTTAGAGACAAAACACATGGTAGCCTCCAGATGTTGTATATGGTTCTGGGCATTGGTAGCACCCGAATATTTTTCTAGAGTGGGCAACCTGAAACCTTGAGGAGGTCGTCGATCGAGCAATTCCTTGGACAAGGGACAAAGAGTAAAGTCGTTTCGCTCGCCCTTTCTAGCATCCTCCTTCTTGTCGGCCTCCCATTGCTCTAGTCTTTTCTTCTACTGCAACCATTCCCTAGCATCTGGATTGTCGTCCCTTGCATGGGAGACGTCATTGGATCTGTGTCGCTCATCACGGTGAGGTTCCCTCCTTGAGTTAGCCCTACGCCTTTCACCTCCGGGAGGAGTCACCTCTCTACCTCGTCTGTCTCTGTGGGAAGGCGACCTTACTGAGTTCACTGGCGACCTGCGCCTATCTTCCCTGACTGGCGACCTGCGCCCATCTCTATCCCGGTGAGAGTGCGATCTAGCTGATCTGACTGGCGACCTGCGCCCATTTCTTTCGCGGTGTGACTGCGATATCCCTGTTCTAACAGGTGACCTATGCCTATTCCTTTCGGCCTCCCTCTGTCGCCTCAACTCAGACTCAACTTCCTGTTCCCTGTTCGTATTGAGATGACTTCGCAAGTCGTCAGGCGGAATCGGTATGTGGGTGCGAATGTGTGGTACGATCTGCCGCTCATCATTTTGTCTGTTACTCCCATTCTGCCTAGCACTTTCGTCGGGCTGCCTGTGAAAAACCTGGGAGGGGGCTGCCATTTCCGACCTTCTGTCATTCTGCTCAGGCTCCTCCTCCATCTCTATTAATTCTGCTAGAATTCTAGCCCGCTCCACTAGCATCTCCTTCCTACTGAGGGGATTGGTTGAGGGACTTGGTCTGTCGTCTGCAGCCATTCGCCCTACTTGTTGACGCTTTGGTGGGGGCTGGGCTCCTTGCTCAACCGTAGGTCTCTTCTCCCTCCGGTTATCTGGTAAACCCCTACCATCAGCAACGCTGTTCTAACGCGTCGCCCTCACATGCTGACGAGGCGGAGGAGGAGGAGGCATGTTAACGTTGCGGTTTCCAGCATTCGTATTAGTACCGGTGTTACCTTCGTTATGCTCGTCCGAGGCTTCTGAAACATGACCATCAGAAGTCACCATGATGATGGGTTGTAAGAAATTTCGAGGTCGAAAACACGATTTCCGGCAATGGAACCAAACTGATGTTGCAAGAATCGTGTCGTAATCAATCTCCGTCCAGCTGCAAGATCAATCTACTGACTTCTGACCTGAAAACAGAACTCATGACTAGCCGGAATGGTGTTCGGCGAAGACCCTCGGGCGTGAGAGTAAGTATGGTGTATAGAGAGCTAATAAGTTATATGGAACAATGTATTCTCAAATAACTAAAAAGCAATTACATTGAAACGGTTGACATTGCCTTGTATTTATAGTTGTTAATGAGAGATATAATTGTGGTATGATTGTATTAAATCCCTATAATCTCGGATCAGATATACATAAGAGATCTTGTCCATGAATAACTCCTGATTTGTAGGGAGTCCGTTATGGAAAGAGTTGTATTCACGCCTGGACTTTGTAGGTCGTCACTTATTATGATAGGTCGAGGTCGCCTATTGGGTCTAGGTCGACCTGACTGATGGATGGGATCGGGTCATGCCCGAATTGAGATCTGGATCGTATGTCCGACCAATCTAGGTCGGGACCATGAGCTAGGTCGACTGATCTCGCTGTTGGGCCTTGGGCCTGATATTGATTGGGCCTAGCCCACTGAAAATATGGTGACAATAATATGTAGGTAACTGAGATTGCTTGCTGGGCCTAACCCGTCATATTTATTCCGTTCACCAAATATAATTTTATAAAAAATTTAGCGGTCATAATTGTTTTGGAGGATAAACATAAATTCCATTTCATATTAGCCATCCTAATTATTTATGTCCAAAATGAATGTTACATATTTTTCTTCGGCCAAATTCCATATTTTAGTTCAATAAATCATCTATAATAAAAGGTGAATTTGATTTTGAGAGTTCATCTCATAAACATTTAAACTCATTGTGAGAGTTCACATTCATCATTATTCGTTATTCTTTTGAATTTTTTTAAAATTATTGATTAAAAATTAAGTTTGAGAGTAAAATTAAGTTGGAGAGTCGTGTGTACGAGAATTGATTTTTGTTTTATTTTCGAATGTTTTGATTTTTTGTTACAAAATATGAGTTGGTAGACAAGCCATAAGAATTAGATTTAGTCTAATAAAGAATATTAAAGATTATTAAAACAACTTTTAATTTGATAGTTCAATATTTGGTCAACTCCATTGTAGAAGCTTGAATTTAGGAGATGTGGGAAATCTTTATGCATTTTTTTTAGGAATTTTGAAAACAATGTCTTCATGAACTACTTTTTCAAGCAAAGCCCCTATGCAGAAGAATAAGCACATCATTTCATAATACATAATACATACTCCCTCCGTCCCACGTGAATAGACACCAAAAATCTTGGCACAATAACTAAGGAAAATGAATATAATAATAAAAATGTGTGGTAGGAAATGAAGAGAGAGAATGAGTGGAGTTGGTTGAATAAATTGTGTGATAGAAAATGAAGAGAGAGAATGAGTGGGTGGGGTAGGATGAATATAAAATAATAAATTCTTTTCCATTTTGGGCAGTGTCTATTCACGTGGGACGTCCCAAAAAGGAAATAAGTGTCTATTCACGTGGGACGGAGGGAGTATATTATATAGGCTCCGTTTGTTTCGACGTACAACGTTTTTCGAAAAATGTTTTCGTAAAATAACTAGTTTTACGGTGTTTGATTGTTTTTCGAAAATATTTTCCACATTTTCCGGCGTTTGATTGTTTTTCGGAAAACGTTTTCCGTAAAATAACTCATTTTTCGGTGTTTGGTTGTTTTCCGGAAAACGTTTTCCCCATTTTCCGGTGTTTTTATGTTTTCCGAAAAATGGAAAAAACGTTTTCCGGAAAACATTTTACGCCCTTTCTAAGGATAATGACTTACGGGTTTTTCCGAAGTAAAATATTTTTCGAAAAATGGTGTCCTTCATGTACAACTCATATTTCACAATGTACAACTCATATATATATATATATATATATATATATATATATATATATATATATATACACTCCCTCCGTCCCAGGTGAGTGTGGATTAATTTTTCTTTTGCTACGTCCCACGTGAGTGTGGACTGTCAAAAATGACAAAAAATCTTTACTATTACCCTCACTCATTCTCTCTCGTACTTTACTTTTACACTCACAACACCAATCAACTCATTATTCCTTCCACTCATTCTCTCTCATATTTAATTTTTCATACTCACAAACACCTCCTTCCACTATTTATCTCTTACTTTTCCTTAATTTCTGTGCCAAAAATTTTGGTCCACACTCACCTGGGACGGAGGGAGTATATATATATATATATATATATATATATATATATATATCGAAAAATATTTTCATTAAACACATGAAAATACTTTTCGAAAAACATTTTCCTTACCAAACAGTCGAAAACATGTTTATCTCATTTTT
Organism: Adenophora triphylla var. japonica; assembly: GCA_022495995.1. Taxonomy (NCBI): domain Eukaryota; kingdom Viridiplantae; phylum Streptophyta; class Magnoliopsida; order Asterales; family Campanulaceae; genus Adenophora; species Adenophora triphylla. Next base: position 45,824 of record JAFEMH010007010.1, read on the forward strand.
CGGAAAACATCTTCATTTTTCGAAAAACGTCTTCATTTTCCGAAAAATCAGTTTTCGAAAAACATTTTACGTCGAAACAAACTAATCCTTAATGGCATTTTGGACCGGAAAGCATATTAGCTTGAGCACTGTATTTTCAATTATGCTCATGAAATAAAATGTAAAACAATGTGAACCACATGAACAAGAGATGTTAAGTAGAACGTGAAAGAGTGCGTCTGCTGAGAAACGCGTTTCTCCATAATTATGGAGAAACGTGTTTTTCATAGCCAGAAGCTTTACATTTGATAACCAGAAAAAAAAAACCCAAGACCAAGACCAAAAGCTTCTGGATATCCAGAAGCTTTGCATTTGATAGCCAGAAGCTTTGCGCTGATATCCGAAGCTTTGTATTTGATAGCCGTAAGGATGTGAAATGTATATCCGTAAAACCGTTAGGTGCATATCCGTAAAACCGTTAGGTGCATATCCGTAAATGTGTTAGGGCATATCCGTAAATTGCTATTGAAGGTTTTCGGATATCAGAAACCTTCAATGTATATCCGTAAAACATTTTGAAGGTTTCTGGATATTCATTTGAAGGTTTCTGGATATCACTTTCATAGGTTTCTGGCTATCTAGCTCATTGTCGCGCGACATGTCGAGACCCGTTTCTCCATAACTTATGGAGAAACGCGTTTCTCCCTAGATTTTGTGAACGTGAAATATGTTAACAAAACTCAACATCATCAATATATCAAGAAAACAACTTTTAGGGGTTGGGTTGTTGTTGAATTAGATCATGTCTAGCATTGTACATTGAATAAAAATTGTTAAAAATCGCCAAAACAACTTCTTTTATCATTTAAAATAACTAGAATCGCACATTTCACCATTCTCTAGTCATATTGACGTAGCAGAAGACTTGAATATATATCAATTACTAGTAGAATTTAATTGATACTAGAAATCAATCTTCAACAATCGTAGAATTTAATCAATATGGAGAGTCAGCATCCAAAAGGAAAATTTAATTACTTATAGGAGATACAGGGTAAACACCCAATATCAAATTTTATTAATCAAAAGCTCTTTCTCGAAATTACAATTAACTTGACTTTTATAGGGCTCCTAAAATTTGGAAAAGACTTCTTGCCAAATCACAATTCTAAGTTACCTAAATGTGATTGGCTAAACATAACTAAAGATACCGATAAAAAAATCCCAACTAAACTATGACTCTAAATAACTACTACTAAATAATAATAAATAAGGAATACAATCATAGCTCAAAGTGGACACCACTATTACTAAAGTCGTGAGATTGACTTGCAGCAACTTTCCCCGTCAATCAGCTTCAATTTTGGATTTGCTGTCGCCATGCACGGCCGCTCCACTCTTGCTGCACGGCCACTCCCATTGTTGACCTGCATCATTCTCGCCTCTTTTGAAAGACTCGTCCACGAGTCAATATCCTCGATGGGGGCACCACAGGCTGATTTGTTGATTGAACAAGTCGGTCATCTTGCCCGTTAACTGATTGAACAAGTCGGTCATCTTGTCCGTTAAATGATTCAACCAAGTCGGCCATCCTGCCCGTTAACTGTTCCATCATCAATTTCAAGGATTCGAACCGGAAGACTCTGATACCAACTGACGTAGCAGAAGCGGAAGACTTGGATATATAATCAATTACTAGTAGAATTTTATCAATACTAGTAATTGACCTTCAACACTTAGCAGAATTTAATCGATGCTTAGGATTGGGGATAGATATCAATTATTGTTGTTACGCGCACGTTAGCCAGTAATCGATTTTCAACCCACGCTGAATCCCGCACGATTGCCGGGAATTGGACGAAAGGAGAACACTCCCCCTTCGGATTAAAAAGAGTAAACACTCAAATTTCATTAATCAACCACTGAAATTCGAACTTACAATTAACCCTAATTATATAGTGACCCTAAGACTTGAAAAACAAGTCAAAAACTTTCCAAAATAACCCTAATCCATATAGTAACCTAATCAATCAATAAAACAATAAAATAAAACCATAATCTACTTCTAATAATAAAAATATTACCTATTTAAAATAAATTTCGAAAATAATAAAATAATAACAAATAAAAATAGTTAAAATCAAATCCTAACTTTTCATAATAATTTTCCTTCATCATTTAAACTCATTGTGAGAGTTCATATTCATCATTATTCTTTTGAATTTTTTTTTTTTAATTTTTGATTAAAAATTAAGTTTGAGAGTCAAAATTAAGTTGGAGAGTCGTGTGTACGAGAATTGATTTTTGTTTTATTTTCGAATGTTTTGATTTTTTGTTACGCAATATGAGTTTGTAGACAAGCCATAAGAATTAGATTTAGTCTAATAAAGAAAATTAAAGATTATTAAAACAACTTTTAATTTGATAGTTCAATATTTGGTCAACTCCATTGTAGAAGCTTGAATTTACGAGAGATGTGGGGAATCTTTATGCATTTTTTTTTAGGAATTTTGAAAACAATGTCTTCATGAACTACTTTTTCAAGCAAAGCCCCTATACAGAATAATAAGTACATCATTTCATAATTTCATAATACATAGGCTCCGTTTATTTTGATGTAAAACGTTTTTCAGAAAATATTTTTCGTAAAATAACTAGTTTTACGGTGTTTGATTGTTTTTCGGAAAACGTTTTCCATATTTTTTGGCATTTGGTTGTTTTTCGGAAAATGTTTTCCGTAAAATAACTCATTTTCCGGTGTTTGGTTGCTTTCCGAAAAACGTTTTTCCCATTTTCCGGTGTTTGGTTGTTTTTCGAAAAATGGAAAAAACGTTTTTTCGGAAAATATTTTACGCCCTTTCTAAGGAAAATGACTTACGGATTTTTCCTAAGTAAAACATTTTTCGGAAAATGGTGTCCTTCATGTACAACTCATATTTCACAATGTACAACTCATATACTCCCTCCATTCCGCTACAAATCACACACTTACTGTACTCACGCAAATTAAGAAATACTATATTTTAATGAATAGTACACATAGTGGGAGGGATTAGTAAGAATTAATAGAGATCTGACTTTGAGTCAAATCTCCCTAATCCTCCCTCCAAAATTTGAAATTTTCTGGCATTATCAAGAAAAAAAAACTGTCGAAATCTAATTAATGTTGGGGCTGCTTCTATTATAAACCCAAGTGATACTCAAATGTTTAAACTTGGAGCCCAAAATATTCAAATTACAATTTTGCCTCTATTTGTTCTCTCCAACAACCTATTAATACAAACAACAGCCTATTAATACAAACAGTCTTCAAAGGCTGGTATGAAAATGAAGAAAAACTTGATCAAGGAACAAAAGAATTTGCTGACATAATTCCTCTTATCCTCTTCTGAAGATGGAGTCATTCCAAAAGGCTTGACTGCAGAAGCTGCTATAAAATTTGGAGTTTGCAAATCAACAGTTTGAGTCACTTGGGCTGAGGTCAAAAGGCAGCAAACACTTGGACTTCCTGTTTGTCTTTTCAACAAAAAAAACAAACAAAAGAGGTAAGAAAGTTCAATTGGATGTTGATAAAATGAAATATATTCCCTTTGCAAAAAGATATACTATCAGAAATTTAGCACATGGGTTAGAAGTTAGTAAAAGTACAGTAGGGAGGTGGAAAAAAGATGGTGAGATCAGGGCCCATACAAGTGCCATAAAGTCAAGTCTAAACTTTTCACATGAAATAACAAGGCTCAGATTTAGTGTTGATGCACTGACATTTGATAGAGAAGCAAACAAACCAAAGTTCAAACCCATGACACATGTAGTACATGTTGATGAAAAATTATTTTACTTGACAGACTACACAGCTAGGTACTACTTGTGTCCTGGAGAAGAACCACCATATAGATCATGCCAAAGTAAAAGATACATTCTCAAAGTTATGTTCATTTGTGCTGTAAGTAGACCAATGTATTCAGACAATGGAGAATTATTATTTGATGAGAAGATTGGAGTGTGGGAATTTTACTTAATTCAGCCAGCAAAAAGAAACAGTCGGAACAGGCCAGCTGGAACACTCGTCACAAAAGCCATTGAAGGAGTCGACAGACCACTTACAAAAGTCATGATGCTCAACAATGTAAGTTTATTTTAAAAATCATGTCTTTTGATTTAAAATCAGTATATTTACCACATTTTTATGCACAATTTTGATGTTTTGATTGCAGATTATCCCTGCAATTAAAGCAAAGTGGCCACAAAATGTAAGCAAGAATATAGTCATTTATTGGGACAATGCTCCCCCTCATCTTAAAATTGATGATCATCAATTCAGAAATTTAGCTACTGGTGATGGTTTCAACATAAGATTAACATTCCAGCCTGCAAATTCCCCCGATACCAATATATAAATGACCTTGGTTGGTTTAGGTCCATAGATACGCTCAAAAGAACATCCGTAGCAAAAAATATTGATGAGTTAATCGAAGCAGTTCATACCTCATTTGCAACCCTCTCACATGACACATTGAACAAGGTTTTTATAAGCTTGCAATGTAGTATGATCAAAATCATGGAGGCAAAGGGGAAAAACAACTTTCCACTTCCACACATTGGAAAAGATGCACTACAAAGATTGGGGCTGCTTCCAATTGACCAATATGTAGAGCCCCAAGTGGTGAGAGAAAGTATTTGGCATTTAATAGTAAATGGACATGCAAATGGACTAGAAGGCCTGTTGGCAGCTTTAAACTAGGTATGAATTTCTCTGTGGAAAATCTTTTGTAAGCCTTTAAAATGGCAAAACCTTTGTAAGCCTTTTGTAAGCCTTTAAAATGGCCAAACTTTTGTAAGCCTATAAAATGGTAAGAATTTCCTTTTGTGTAATAGAAATTGTTAATGTTTGCCACGATTTCTCTCAGAAATAAATCATCATTGAGAATCTCTCAGAAATTAATCATCATAGAGATATGAAAAATTCACACATCAACTACCAACTCACCAATTCAAGATCCAAGACACACCAAGATTTTATCATAGAAATTCAAATAAGATGCACGTATTCATCATTTCACACACAATACCATTGTTCCAACAGCCTAATTGTACTCTTAGAAACTCCCAACATTAAAAATAAACATAAAATAAATCATCACAGAAAGAAAGAGTATAGAGATGACATTCATTTCACTATCATGGATTATCAGCATCACTTTCTTGTGAGCTATACAAATATACGGAGTACGAACTGTCATATTCAGATATTATTTCATTCTCTGACTCTGACAAAACCTTATCGGCCAAAGACGAATCCCCTGCCGGAGATGAGCTGGACCTATCCCATTTGTAATGGTTTTGGCCGAAAAAATTATTCTTTGAATACCAACCAATGTGTTCCTCGTATTCCTTTAATATTGCCTTGTACTCCGATATTGTTAAAGTGGGCACAAACACATCGCCCAAAACAGTCTCCGGCACAACCTCGTCGGCCAAAGGTCTCTCCGACACAACCTAATTTTTCAATTTTCTAGTACATATTTTGTCATTAGGTTTGCAAAATTACGATTACATATTTTATGATAAAAACAAGACTCAGATTTAGTGTTGATGCACTAACCTCGTCGCCCAAAGACTGAGATACGGACCATGGCGTCTTCGGCACAACTGTGTCGGTCAAAGATGAACCAAAAGATGGAAATTTGTCCTTCAATAATGAATCGGGACATGTATAGCATTCAGGTATCTCAGATGAACATGGATCTGTAGATTTTTTGGTTGAAGAGCTCAGATCTATGTAGATCCAGGGTTAGGGTTTACAATGGTGAAGGTTGAAATAGGGAAGAAGCCAGAAGGTTCGTGTGATAGGAAATGAGGAAAGAGAGAGAAATTAGAGATTGAGTGGGTGAGAATAAGTTGATTTGTATTTTTTTTTTTTTGGGAAGTAGGTGGGTGAGAATTAGTTGAGGAATTAATTCCTAAACATTTAATTAGGATTAGTAATTAAGAGGTTAGTGGGGTTTTGAGTGGGGTAGGGTTAATATTTTATTAATATAGACTTTCCTTTTTTGGAGTGTATGATTTGTAGTGGGACGCCCAATGAAAAAAGTGTGTGATTTGTAGCGGGACGGAGGGAATATATATACTCCCTCCGTCCCACCTCACTTGACACCCTTGAGGTGGGCACGAGAACTAAGAAAAAAGAATAAAATAAAAGAAATGTGTGGTAGAAAATGAAGAGAGAGAATGAGTGGGGTAAATAGTAGTGTTGGTTGAATAAATTGAGTGGTGGAAAATGAAGAGAGAGAATGAGTGGTGGGGTAGAGTGAATATAAAATTATAAAAAGTATGCTATTTTGGGAAGTGTCAAGTGAGCTGGGACGGCCCAAAATGGAAATAAGTGTCAAATGAGGTGGGACGGAGGGAGTATATAATAATCATAATCATAATAATAATCATAATATATATATATCGAAAAATATTTTCATTAAACACATGAAAATACTTTTCGGAAAATATTTTCTTTACCAAACAGTCGAAAACATGTTTATCTCATTTTCCGGAAAACATCTTCATTTTCCGAAAAACATCTTCATTTTTCGGGAAATCATTTTTCGAAAAATATTTTACGTCGAAACAAGCGAAGCCTTAATGGCATTTTGGACCGGAAAGCATATTAGCTTTAGCACTGTATTTTCAATAATTATGCTCATGAAATAAAATGTAAAAGAATGTGAACCACATGAACAAGAGACGTTGAACAAGAGACGTTAAGTAGAACGTGAAATATGTTAACAAGACTCAACATCATCAATATATCAAGAAAACAACTTCTAGGGGTTGGGTTGTTGTTGAATTAGATCATGTAGCATTGTACATTAAATAAGAATTGTTAAAAATCGTCAAAACAACTTCTTTCATCATTTAAAATAACTAGAATCGCACCTGTGCGATGCACAGTCAATTTCACCATCAGTCATATTGACGTAGCGGAAGACTTGAATATATATCAATTACTAGTAGAATTTAATCGATACTAGAAATCGATCTTTAACAATCGTAGAATTTAATCAATACGGAGAGTCAGCATCCAAAAGAAATTTAATCACTTATAGGAGATACAGGGTAAACACCCAATATCAAATTTTATTAATCAAAAGCTCTTTCTCGAAATTACAATTAACTTGACTTTTATAGGGCTCCTAAAATTTGAAAAAGACTTCTTGCCAAATTACAATTCTAAGTTAACTAAATGTGATTGGCTAAACATAACTAAAGATACTGATAAAAAAACCCAACTAAACTATGACTCTAAATAATTACTACTAAATAATAATAAATAAGGAATACAATCCTAGCTCAAAGTGGACACCACTATTACTAAAGTCGTGAGATTGACTTGCAGCAACTTTCCCCGTCAATCAACTTCAATTTTGGATTTGCTAACGCCATGCACGGCCGCTCCACTCTTGCTGCACGACCGCTCCCATTATTGACCTGCATCATTCTCGCCTCATTTGAAAGACTCGTTCACGAGTCAATATCCTCGATGGGGGCACCACGGGCTGATTCCTCTGAGTATGTTGATTGAACAAGTCGGTCATCCTGCCCATTAACTAATTGAACAAGTCGGCCATCCTGTCCGTTAAATGATTCAACCAAGTCGGCCATCCTGCCCGTTAACTGTTCCATCATCAATTTCAAGGATTCGAACCGGAAGGCTCTGATACCAACTGACGTAGCGGAAGCGGAAGACTTGGATATATAATTAATTACTAGTAGAATTTTATCAATACTAGTAATTGACCTTCAACACTTAGCAGAATTTAATCGATGCTTAGGGTTGGGGATAGATATCAATTATTGTTGTAACGCGCACGTTAGCCAGTAATCGATCTTCAACTCACGTTGAATTCCGCACGATTGCCGGGAATTGGACGAAAGGAGAACACTCCACCTTCGAATTAAAAAGAGTAACCACTCAAATTTCATTAACCAACCACTGAAATTCGGACTTACAATTAACCCTAATTATATAGTGACCCTAGTGTAGACATGAAAGCATATCAGTTTCGTCAAGTTTCGTTAAATTTCTAACTAACCTCGTTAGTTTTGGACCTAACTGAATAACGGAATAACTGAAGAGGACAAAATGGTAATCAGACTAGTTGTCCCGAGCGGAAAGAGCGTGTCTCGCGTGAGACAACCCCTCTGCAGGATGTGCAGAATCACTCTTCTTCTCTGTTTCAAACTCTCATCTTGATAAATCTTATCAATCCGGTTCTCCAATGAAATTTGAGTTCTAGAATCGTCTAAGGGTGGTTTCCCTCTCCACCATTACCTCTCCAACCTCCTATAAATACCTGGTGACTTTCAGTATTTCAGAGGTCCACGATCCCTGATCAAAATCACAATACACACACATTTTGTTGGTGTCTCTCCCTGAAAGATTCCTACAAAATCACCCTAAATCACATAAAGTTTGTTTATCAACCTTGTTGATCAACAAACATCGAAGCCCGAATCAAGGATTGAGGCGAAGCTCTGTCCGCATCAGGATTCGAATCTAGGATAGAGTCGAAACTCTGTCTGAAATTCTTCTCAAAAGGTAATCATCCTTTAAACTTCCGTTTCTCTTCTCAATCCCTCTATTGATTTTAGAGTAGTGTAATCCCATCAAAAAGATTAGCCTAGAGTCCCTTCAATTCAGGAAGGCGATCTCGAAGCATACGATTCGACATTCCTAATTAATAAATTAATTAGGGTTTATTTATTTTTTCTTATTGTTCTTTAGATTGATTAGATTAATAACACCCAATAAGCAAGACCAATCTTCGAATTGGGTGAAATGGATGCTCCTTGACCTACCCATTTCATAAATTAATCCCCGAACCCTTGAATCTCTTGAAAATATCAAAAAGATTTTTCTTATTATTTTCCATCAATAAATAATAAGTGGCGACACTTAGATGTTAAAAATTCACCATCGCTATAGTGGCGACTTCGTTGGGGACAATTAATTAAGAGGGTTAGACTTGCGTTACAATTGGGTGTTATTAATCTTTTCAATTTTCTGTTTGAAATCTGATTTTTCTGAATTTTTTGAAATTTTTCTGCACTTTTTTCGTCAAGAAAAAAATTACTGTCAAATTGTTTGTCCGGCGCGAAACAACCAGCGCGGGACAACTTTGTCCCGCGCGAAACTAATATTCGAAAAACAAACAAACAAACATTTCTTCCACTCTGGCGGAGGCAGTAGAATTAAAAACAAAAAAAATAAACCCTTGGTTTTGTTGACTTTTCCAAAGGTTGACACATTATGAAAAAAAAATATAAAAGGTTAGGTCACTTTTATCAAAAGTTGACCATTAAAAAAAAACACAGTTTCAGAAAATTTCAAAAAAATTAAAAAAAATCAGAAAAATTAAAATAAATGTTATTTCTATTTTGCTTGTATTAATTTTATTTTGCAGAGTAGAATAATTAATTTATATTTGAACTATATACTTGCGTGAGATTGAATTATTTTAACTTTTTACCGGTCAACGATTGACTCGGGCTTTATAATTAATTAATAAATGTTATTTCTATTTTGATCATTATTTGTTTTTTTTTTGTTTTAAAAAAAACTTTCTATTTTACTCTATCACCTATATTGGCTCTCATACACGCGCACATCATATTATATCTGTCATTGCACAACATACCCTTGATAAACCCGGGATCCACACTAAGGACGGATGACAGTAACCACCTAGTCGCTGGTCTCTCCGAAGTTGGATCATCCCACTCCGCATATTCAATCCACCTAGATTGTCATATCGCGGGGAGCCTAGCCTTCCAGCCCTGCATTGCCACATATCATGTAGGTTGTCTCTTTAAGAACACTCCGTGACCGGTCGATTTTGACTCGGTAATCTTTCCTGCCTTTGACAAAAATAAAGCTATGTGAAATTGACCGTAAAGAAAGACTCGAAAACGTCCCTTCGGAAATGTCCCTTCGGAATGACCCTTTCGGAAGTCCCTTTAAAAAGAAAAAAAAAATCCTTCTGGTTGATTTTACATGCTTTATTTTACAAAGAATTGTCAATTACCGAGTCCTTAGGTTTGGTTCGAATTACGTATACCTGTAAGATTTACCTAGGATACTAGATAGAAAACGGATCTTTGTCCGTCCGACCATGAATTTAGGAAATAAAAAGAAAAAAATCCATCTCTCCGAATGATTGTCTCGTGCGAGACTACCTTGTCTCGCGCGAGACTTTATTTGCAGAATGTGTGTCTGTGATTGGTAATCGATGTGCGCTCCCTCCTTGAGTCAAAACTCCGTCTCTAATAAAAATAAAACTTAAAAAAAAATCGCTCGTGAGGTAATTTTAACCATCATTCTTTTCCCCATCTAGGATCGTTTGGGGCTAATATTCTAAAATGCGTTTCATTGGGATATCTCTAGTTCATCTCTAAGGTCGTCAAACTCCCTTACCTCTCCAACGGTAACAATTCAATTTCCTTCCAACACGATGAATCCCGAAGCACTCAAGAAGGAAATTGAGGATCAAAGGACTCGATATGAAAAAATGCTACAAGCCAAAGCCGATGAAATGATGCGCAATTAGAACTTGAAAGGAGAATCCAAGCCGGAGAAATGAAAGCCATGGTTGATGAACTCCAAGCCATGAAACTAAAGATGGCTCAATTGGTACATGACTCTTCCACTCTCCGCAAGGCTTGATTGGCCACTCGCCAGTCGTACCTTTCAAGAACAATTTGAGGACAACACTACCTACCGCACTACTAGGAGAGACCTTGAGCAAACTAAACAACAACAAAATGAGTCATTCACCGATTTTGTTAAAATATGGAGGACCAAACTGACTGAAATCGTTGATAGGCCAAGCCTAGACGAACAAATTCATATCCTACTTCAATGCCTTCGCGAAGAGTACCAAGAGAAGCTTGTCGGCAATTACTTCCCTAGTTTCCTCGAGCTCCATAAATCGGGCATTAGAATTGATGAATTGATCCGTCTTAGAAAGAATTCAGAAAAGGAGAATTGTCTAACAAAGGGGAGCACCGGTCGTACCTATCATGATTTTGATGGGACTACTCTTAAGGAAATGTTCGATGATCTAGTAGGCCAAGGAAAATTGAAGCCAATGGAAAACTATCATCCTAAGAAAATGAGGGAAGATTGGGACCACGACAAATTTTGCGATTACCGTCAGTTTAGTGGTCATGACACCAACAATTGCTATAATTTGAGGGATGCCATCCAAGACTTGTATGAAGCCGGCAAGATCAACTGAAGCGTCACCACCTTGGGGCTCCGATTGTCCTCTCCCTTTTTTCCTTTGAAAAAAAAATAAAAATAATAGATTAGGACAACTTCCTAGTATATTCTCGAAGAGTCGTTCTGTCATTCTAGTCCATCTCTATCCTCTCTAGTTTGTGTCAAGTGAACTATCGAGTCTGTTTCGAGTTTCATTATCAATAAAAGTTATCCCTTTATCCTAAACACTTTCCCAAGAGTTGTTTTTCTTTATGAGTATCATTTGATCCAGGATGAATAGTGAACCTTCCTTCCTTAAATCATCACGAAAAATAGAAACTTCTAAACAAGTTTGAAATGAAAACTATCCTTAGAAGGCTTAAGGCTAAACATTACTCCTGTTGAAAGTCGAAGGTCAACACGCGAAGGAAGCCAAAAGGCGATGCTATCAACATTCATCCCAAGAAGAGTGGGGCTACTCAATTCAAGGCTTTGAGAGTATATATATATATATATATATATATATATATATATATATATATATATATATATATATATATATATATATATAAACTCTCAAGTCTTCATCGCCCCACAACAAAGATGAAATTTCAACAAAGGAAAGAAGGACTCTCCCACAAAAAAGGAGAGTCAAGTGATACCAACGAAGAAAAGAGGATTCCTCAACATCCTCTTATAATGAAGTCCGAATGGCAACACAAATGAAGAAGACTTTCAACATCAATCCATAAAGAGAAATGTTTAGCCTTAAGTCGTACTAATGATTGGCTTTCTTTTCAAACTCGTTAAGAAATTTCTAGATGATACATAGGAAGAACAACTCTTCCAGACCTTTGAGCCATGTAGCGTCCTTTGTTGAGTCTAGGGGCTTCCTATTAGCCATTCTCATGCACACTCTTGAAATCCAAGCATCAAAATTGGGGCTTCCTAACCTTTCCTCCCCCAGTCAATTCCTACTTAAACTCTCAAGAGTAATCAAATATGCATTAGGAGCTTTTCCCTTTTTTCCTTCTCACTCTCATCATTAGAGAATATATTCCCCCAAAAAAGATTTAATGCTTGGATCACCTTCCAAAAAATAGAGTCCGTCTCTCCTCAACTAAACTTGAAATCTCATCTTTCTCCTTAATGAGATTCTTCCAACTGAGTCCCCTTCGAGTAAACATACTTTTCAAAAAAAGTGGCTCGCTAGGTTGAAAACTCGTAAAGAGCGGCCTAGGCAAAAGTTAGAGCACAAAAACAGAAAACGCAAAAGAGATGCCCGCTAGATTGAAAACCCGAATGGGCGGTCTAGGCAAAAACCAGGGTGAGTCACTAAAGAAGAAAAAAAAATTAAAAGGAAAAAGGAAGGGAATCCTTTAAACTTCTTCAATTTACACAGCCTCACAAGCCTGTTCACGAAGTCATCTACAACATACAAGAAGTCTCGGGGCTTAGTGCCAAGAAAAGCCTTGGAAAATGCGTGCTTTGGATTAGGCAGCATAAGTTCTACATAGCAAAAGCCATTGGAGTGGTTTGGACCTTGTTCAGTCAATGATCATCACATGAAAAAGCTTAAGGGCTTGGCGATAGAAAAGTCCTACGACAACAAAAAATTCTTGAAGTATCCTGAACCTTAGCGTTGAACTTGGGTTATCTCAACGGGATCCTATTAGACGATTATCTTATTCGATTTTTAGATGGACCTCACGAGTTGGTCTTTTGAACCAAAATCTTAATCACACAAGCGATTTTCAATTCTCACATAATAGAACTCATTCTCCCCGTTGATTCTTGGAGTCGAGTGCACATTGATCGTCTCGAACAAACAAATGCTTAAGTGAATATATGTTGTTATGCAAATGCTTTCACTAAATCCTCTTGCAGGAATTAAAGTGCATAAAAGCACGTCAAGTGCCTACTTTCAGATCAAACATGTTGAGTGTTTGGATTTTACTTACCATCTATCAATGCATCCAATTACGTGCATCTACAGGTAGTATGTCGAGTACTCACCTCAACAAAAAAAAGGCCGGTCTTGAATCACCAAGATCGTCACCAACAAAAAAGCCCGGTCCTGAATCGTCAGGATCGTCACCTCAACAAAAGCTCAGTCCTGAATCGCCAGGATCGTCACCAATGAGGTGTGTCAAGCATCTACAAGTAGTATGTCGAGTACTCACCAACAAAAAAAGCTCGATCTTGAATCACCAGGATCGTCACCTCAACAAAAGCTCGGTCCCGATTCGCCAGGATCATCACCAATTAGGTGTGTCAAGCATCTAGGGTCAGTATGTCAAATACTTACCTAAAAAAAGCCTGGTCTTGAATCGCTAGGATCGTCACCTCAACAAAAACTCGATCCCGAATCGCCAGGATCATCACCTCATTTCAGTCTCAAAAGATAAATCGTTCGAATGCAAAGGACCGAACAGGTAAACCTTTGTTTTCTAACATCTTTCCCCGCAGGTTCGGAGCCCAAACAGGCGAACCTTCAAGACAGACATGTATATTCAGAATTGGGTCATGATTTGATTTCTCAGTAGGAATTTGCCTTTTTCAAAAATAAAATCTCCTCGATTTTCAAAAAAAAAAATGATTTTCAAAACACCTAAAGCAGCCTTTTCGTGTTTTGGAGTCGAACTACATTTTGGTCTGATTCTCCAATAGAGATACGTAGGCAGCCTTGCGACACGACCATCCCAGCTTTCAAAATGATGTCTTTTCTATCGACGACATGACTTCTTCCATAATTCTTGTCGCCGAGGGGCTCTTTAGACACCCCATTCTGAACCAATAATTACATGACTACTCTTTGTCTCTCTTTTGTGTTTTGATGAAAGCATATCAGTTTTGTCAAGTTTCGTTAAGTTTCTAACTAACCTCGTTAGTTTTGGACCTAACTGACTAACGGAATAACTAAAGAGGACAAAATGGTCATCAGACTAGTTGTCCGTTTCAAACTCTCTTCTTGATAAATCTTATCAATCCGGTTCTCCAATGAGATTTGAGTTCTAGAAACTTTCAAGGGTGGTTTCCCTCTCCACCTTTACCTCTCCAACCTCCTATAAATACCTGGTGACTTTCAGTATTTCAGAGGTCCCCGATCCCCGATCAAAAACACAATACACACACATTTTGTTGGTTTCTCTCCCTAAAAGATTCTTACAAAATCACCCTAAATCACCTAAAGTTTGTTTATCAACCTTGTTGATCAACAAACATCGAAGCCCGAATCAAGGATTGAGGCGAAGCTCTGTCCGCATCAAGATTCGAATCTAGGATTGAGTCGAAACTCTGTCCGAATCTCTTCTCAAAAGGTAATCATCCTTTAAACTTCTGTTTCTCTTCTCAATCCCTCTATTGATTTTATAGTAGTGTAATCCTATCAAAAGGATTAGCCTAGAGTCCCTTCAATTCATGAAGGCGATCTCGAAGCATACTATTCGACATTTCTAATTAATAAATTAATTAGGGTTTATTTATTTCTTCTTATTGTTCTTTAGATTGATTAGATTAATAACACCCAATTAGCAAGACCAATCTTCGGATTGGGTGGAATGGATGCTCCTTGACCTACCAATTCCATAAATTAACCCCCGAACCCTTGAATCTCTTGAAAATATCAAAAAGGTTTTTCTTATTGTTTTTCATCAATAAATAATAAGTGGCGACTCCTAGATGTTAAAAATTCACCATCGCTACACCTAGGTCTTGAAAAACAAGTCAAAAACTTCCCAAAATAACCCTAGTCTGTATAGTAACCTAATCAATCAATAAAACAATAAAATAAAACCCTAATCTACTTCTAATAATAAAAATATTACCTATTTAAAATAAATTCCAAAAATAATAAAATAATAACAAATAAAAATAGTTAAAATCAAATCCTAACTTTTCATAATAATTTTCCTTCATCATTCTCCCCTGCTTGAAGAAAATTCGTCCTCGAATTTTAAGTTTTACTTGAATCGAAGCACCTGGAACTATTTGAGAGATTTTAAATTTAGAACCACTCGCCATAATATCCATCCAGTCTGTCCATCCATTCATTAGAAAGTTCTCAATAATCATTTTTTTGAAGAACCAAGAATCTGAAACATTAGAACTATCAACATTGAAAGGATCTTCGTATGGATGACCCGTCTTAAACTTCCACATCAATTCTTCATGTGAAGATTCAACGCCAACCATTGTTACTCCAATATGATGAGATGTCATTATTTGACATATTTCACAATGACACTCATCAAATATAGGAGGTTTTGACCAATCGACAAGAACTTCTGGACTTGAAGATTCAAAAAAAATCCCGGAGACTGTGAGTACGCCAATCCAATTCGCAACCCTTTATAAGTGCCTTTTAATGTAATAAAATTGCACTAGGGGCGTTTTGGTAAATTCTCGATCCATTCCAAGACTTCCGGAAACTTTTTATAAGTTTTTGCGAAGGAATTACTTTTAAGTCATTTCTCCCTGCAAAAGGACCTATAAGGTATTAATCAGTTTGGACTTGTTGGGAATTATCTTGGAATGTTTCAGAATCAGTTGTTGACGCCAAAAAATGGTTAGTGGCATGTTGTGTCACGCGACACAATGAGCCACGGAAAACAGAAGCAAAATGTCGTGTGACACAAGTGGCCCTCACCAGCAGCCTATAAATTGGACCCTCCCCCTCTCATTTCTAGATCCCTTTTCCACCTCTCTACTGTTACCCTGCCAAAATACGCCCAGAAATTTCTCTCTCTCCTTCTTCCATACAAACCTACACCAATTCCTTCCAATTCTCTCATCCCTCATACACAATTCATCCATCCATTCAACCCAAAACACACATCACCACCTAGATCCCCCATCCTTCATCCTTCCAAGTTCAATTCGGTCCAGAAGCTGATTTAGAAGGATTCTATACCTAACTTGGTATAGAATTTGTGGATCTATAAGGGTAATGAATCCCTTTCCCTCATATCTCTCTCATCTATTTGCTACTTGCGTAATTCATTGTTGTTTTTGTTCATTGACTTGGTAATCAAGCTCCATCTGCTCTGATTATCAAGTCACAATCGCCATCTCTCTGTTTAATTCAAGTTGTTTAGTATAATTTCATTGTTCATGGTGTGATCTTATTGTAGTTGTGACTTGTTTGCCAAGGGTGTGTGGATCTCTCCATATCCACACCCCCTTGGTCAATTCATTGTGGATTCGTGGTTCTCTGAGATAATTTGGTGTTGTGATTGGATCTGAATCGATCTCTGTTCATTCTATATCTCAAATTGTAAGGTTCCTGCAGATAGGTAACCTGTGTCACGCGACACAACTGGACATGTGGAGTCCTGTGTCACGCGACACAAGTAGCCCTTTGCAGGAATCCTTGTTTCAGTTGTAATCTGTTCCTGAGATCTGTAATTGAGATGTGCCCCCCATGATAAATGGTTCACAAGATGTAATTTCTCCAGTTGAGCAATAAAATAAAGCATTAAAGTGTATTTCATTGCATATTTTGGCACACACAAATTGCACACGCGTTTGAATGTTTTGAATGTTGAACATAGAAAGACTCGTTTACGAACGAGGCATGTTGGGTGAACTCTCGATTCTTCCCAACACGTAACCTGACCCCCGAACCCAAATTCTCTTTTCAAAAGGTTTTCAATGTTTCCTTTAAAACGGCGTGGCGACTCTCAAAATTTATTATTTTTCGGCGAGCGTACATTCATTGGCGACTCTGATGGGGACATTTGAAACTTGTTTTTCAAAAAAGTGGGTCAAACGTTCGTGCTTGTTCAACATTCATTTCATTCATTTGTGTGTGCATTGTTGGTGACATTATATGTGTGTAAATGCATTTATTGCTTTGCTTTATTCATTTTCTTCCTTGTGACCCATTTTGGTGTGCTGATGCTTGGGGCTGAACTATTGCATTGAGCTTGGAGGCTGGGGCTGGTTATACTCTTATTCAGATTCTGGAAATGGCTTCTTCTGTCACGCGACAGAACCTGCCATAGTTGTCCTGTGTCACGCGACAGAAGTTGCCATTCTGCAGGATTTAATTTCCTTGATACAGGTTGTGATTGTGGGCAATTCCCATGATCAAATTAGTGATCATTTGATTATTGTATCTCTGTGGGGTGTGTGTGTGTGTGTTGATTTTCCTTTATCACCCCTTTTCCAAATAAAAAAATAAAAAATAATCATTTTCGCAAAATAAAGGAACATAGTCATCCTCACACTACGTCACAATAGATCTAGAATCCATTTGGTGCGATTGATGGCATCGCGGACGGTGATGTACGTCGCCTACGCTTGAGCGCCTGAAATCAATCCTATCCCCCTAGCGCATCATAGGTGGAGCCACACTTTTAAAGCTTACCCAACGGTTGGTTTTTGACACAACATTTTCAAAAATATACTAAAATGAATTGCTTTAAAATTAGTCATAGGCTTTCATACCTATCCCAAAACCTAGCATGTGTGGGCATGTTGCCAACGCAACATGGTTTCACGTAAGGACATGTCGCTCTCACGACATGTTCTAACGAGAGATCATGTCGCTTTGTCAACGTGCATCGACGAGAGGTCATGCCGGATTTTTCCTTGAATTTCTTTGGGAATACCCGTTATGCTGCCCAAATTTCTCCAGAAATTGGGATTGCTCGTCCGTACCATAAATGCTTCGGTTTTATCTAGGTATTATTGCCTATTATTATTTTTTTAATCAATACATTTGGTGTATTTTTGGATGGTGTGTCCCTAGGTTTTCCCGAGGTCTAGATTGCGTGAATAAAGGTTTCCCCTTTTCCAACCGTTCCTAGGATTTAAAAGATACCGATTTCTACTTGAACATTAATAAAGATGCTTGCACGAGTCCATCTCATTTCCCATTCTTCCCTCTCCCATACCTCCTCAAGGTTTCCTCCTCTACCACCTTATCAATTCCCATCCACCTCTGCAGCTACGGCAAGTTGGGTGCGTACTCCGGTCTCCGGCGCTCATTTGATTCGTATTCCCGAGGCGGAAGCAGTTCAAGTGCCCGAGTGGTCGTCCATCTGATTCGGAATCCAAAATGTTTGGTGCAGAGAAGATTATGGCCCACCAGTCTGGAAGTTCATATCCCATGGGTCAGCAGAGTGCAAATGGTGTGTCCATCGAAAAGTTGCGAGCTACCCTCGAAGCCGCTTTTCCTTGTGAGCGAGAGGCCCGATTTCTTGTTCAGATTGCTCAAGCTAAGGAAGACGACTTATGAATGACAGGAAGTTTGAGAAGGGTCCTCACCCTATCAATGTCAACGATGCTCTTCCTTCCATCTGAGGTTGAATAAGTCAATCAGTCTTCATAGGTTCTAGAATGTCCCTTTCGGACATGAGTCTGTCGAGTCCACTTTGGACCAGTTTTTGCTTTGCAGTAATAAAGATCTTTATTTCTTTTCTTGCTAGACTTGAGACATCACTTGCACACCCACATTACATTTAATTGAAATGGTATTCTATATGATCACTTGTACTGCTCAATCACTAATGCATTGAAATGACTAATACTTAAATTAATCGGAGTGAGAAAATCAACTGATATCTTTCTCAAATTGGGACTTACCAACTCCCCATCTCGCATCTCATATGCTCACATCTCTTTCATCATCCTCATCATCTCGTTGCTCAAAGAATTTGCATGAATCTTTCACAAGTAAGCTTAAGCAAGCAATGAAGCCTTAATCTCGTTTAGGTCATCCGGTAGGGATTGCGGTTGAAGCCTTTCATCCTAGGGAAACCATTACCTCACCCTCACTAAACAATACCCTTTCATTTCAAGATCGGCATGTTTTGAAACCCTGTTTAGCCATCATCTATGCTCCTTGCTGAGAGAAGTCCAAGCAATGCCAAGAAGTTAGCTTTGAGAGTCGGCGGTTGAATGAACGCTCGCCCGAAAAACTTTGTTTTTGAATGTGTTGTAAGTTTTGAAAATTTCGGTTTTGGGAGTCGCCACGCTGTTTTTAAAGGAAAACATTGAAAAACCTATTTTTAAGAGAATTTTGGGTTCGGGAGTCTGGTTACGTGTTTGGGAAGAACTAGAGAGTTCACCCAACATGCCTCTTTTGAGACTTTCAATCAACATTGGACAATTATGGACAATCAAAATGTGTGTGCAATATGTGTCGATGAGCAAGGCATGTAAATTTGGCATTTCATTTGATGATGCAAAGACTGGATACAACTTGTGAGCCATGACAGGGGGCCACACCCTTTACATATTATGATTTTCATAACAAGGCAGAAGGTTAAGACAATCTGCTCAGGAAGCTCCGATGTCGCCCGACACAGGACTTCCCAGAAAGAGGATGTCGGACGACAGGATGCCTCATGGTCAGATTGTCTTTTACAATGACCAAGCTATTCTGGAACTGGAATAACATTTATTTCTCCCATTGAAGACACTATTTGAAGGTCTAAGCTCAGTTTGGGGGTTGATAGGAGTGGATAAAGTCATGATTGACTTTTAATGATACGAATGTCATATGACATAGAACATCCGAAGTCGTCTATGTCATGTGGCAAACCGCCTCCATCAAGTAGATCGCACCCAAACAGACCTTAGGCACCCAAATAGTGGCTCATGAGCCAAGAAAATGCTTAGGTAAGCTTTGAGTTACTAAGGGGGATAAATCTGACAGATCTGAAGTCCAAGAAAGACTTTATAGTCTTCTGAAAGCTCTATGTCGTATGACACAGGATCTCCAGAGAGTCCTGTGTCGTCCGACAGGAGTGGCCTATATGAGTGCCCTTCAGTCTGTTTGATTCCTCCTTTATTCTCAAGGCAAACCAAGCATCTTTATTAACTCTAAACAGTAATATAACAGTATTATGTGAGTATTATGGGAGGATCACATGGCTTTAGTGGCCAAATGTGATAATCACATGTTTATGGCCACTTTGAAGTAGCCATCACCTCCTAACTCAATGTAAATGAGCAAAGATCTAAACTTTATTGATGTTAATGCCACCAAATGTCCAGATCTGAGGTGGGGAGAAGTGAATATTGAAGATTCACTTCTCCACCACCTTTATCATGCAAAAATCTCGATTTCTACATAATATTAAAGCAAGTAAGCATGCAAGGTAGTATGAATGTATGGAAGAGTTATTTAAAGAGAGAGAAGGGTTTAGTGGCTACCTATTGTAGTCCACAAGGTAAGATCACCAGTAGTACGGTGTCCACCCCTTCAACACACCAACAAAGAGGGTTTTTTTGGATCTTGGCCTTGGTGTATGTGTGTGTGTGAGGAGGGAGGTGAGTGTATGGGTATGAGAGAGAGAGAGAGAGACTCTATTTGTGCAGAGTTTCCCCTCTATTATACTGGTATCCTCCCAATCCTCTCTTATCTCCCCCTTTAATGATCAGCCATGCCTTGTATTTATAGGCAGGCTGATGGGAAGGCTTATGTCGTCCGACAGGGGCAGTTAAACCGCCTTAGTGTCATCCCATGTCGGACGACAGCGTACATCATTTTGACATACTTGGGCCGAATGGCTGGCAGGCCCAATGGGTTGGATGGGCTGTGGGATAATTGGACTTAATTTGCTTCTTTAGCAATTACATAAGCCCAAAAATCAATTAAAGTGGACCCAAAACATGAGTTCGGGTCGGGGTACTCACAGAGCCCCTCGGCGACGTCACTTCCACGGGAAGTGGGGTCGTCGATAAAAATGAGAATCCCAAGCCGGACACGAACGGCAGGGAAAGAGATGACCAAGATGGTCAAGTGGCTGGACCTCTTATGAAGAGGATTCCTACGTATCCCGTGGGGGAATCAAGCCGAATCGTAGTTCGTCAAGGATGGGGTGCCAATGAAAGGCTACGAGTTTTGTACCCGAAAGTGACTGTTCCAAGGGGAGTCACCCCGAAGATGGGCGTTTGTACCCGAGATCGACTGTTCTAAGGGGAGTCACCCCGAGGATTTGACTTTTTTCTTTGGGAGTCACCCGCGAATTCGACTGTTTTGATGGGGAGTCACCCCGAGGGTCTGACATTTTCCTTTGGGAGTCACCCGCGAATTTGACTGTTTTGATGGGGAGTCACCCCGAGGGTTTCACTTTTTTTCTTTGGGAGTCGCCCGCGAATTTGACTGTTTTGATGGGGAGTCACCCCGAGGATTTGACTTTTTCTTTGGGGGTCACCCGCGAATATGACTTTTTTCTTTGGGAGTCACCCGCGAATATGACTTTTTTCTTTGGGACTCACCCGCAAATTTGACTGTTTTGATGGGGAGTCACCCCGAGGGTTTGACTTTTTCTTTGGGAGTCACCCGCGAATTTGACTGTTTTGATGGGGAGTCACCCCGAGGGTTTGACTTTTTTTCTTTGGGAGTCACCCGCGAGTTTGACTGTTTTGATGGGGAGTCACCCCGAGGATTTGATTTATTCTTTGGGAGTCACCCGCGAATTTGACTGTTTTGATGGGGAGTCACCCCGAGGATTTGACTTTTTTCTTTGGGAGTCACCCGCGAATATGACCTTTTTCTTTGGGAGTCACCCGCGAATATGACTTTTTCTTTGGGAGTCACCCGCGAATATGACTTTTTTTCTTTGGGAGTCACCCGCAAATTTTTACTGTGTGGGAAATCTGTACGGTCTTTCCGGACCGGGTAGTTTATAGCCATTCCGGGCTATTTTTTGTGTTGGAAACTGTACTGTTTTCCGGACCGGGTATTTTATAGCCATTCCGGGCTATTTTATGTGTTGGAAACTGTACAATTTTCCGGACCGGGTAGTTTATAGCCACTCCGGGCTATTTTCTGTGTTGGAAACTGTACGATTTTCCGGACCGGGTAGTTTATAGCCATTCCGGGCTAAAGAATAATTATTGGAGAAAGACCGAGAGATGGGCGTTTAGACCCGAATGAAACATAGGAACGAGCCTAGAGTGGTGTAGGAACAAGCCTAAAAGGGTATATGAACAAACCTAAAGGGTATAGGCACAAGCCTAAAGAAGTATAGGAACAAGCCTGAAGAGGTGTAGGAACAAGCCTAAAGAGGTGTAGGAACAAGCCTACGCATAGGAACAAGCCTAGCGAGATATAGGAGCGAGCCTGAAGAGGTGTAGGAACAAGCCTACACATAGGAACAAGCCTAGCGAGATATAGGAACGAGCCTAAAGAGGTGTAGGAACAAGCCTACGCATAGGAACAAGCCTAGCAAGATATAGGAACGAGCCTATAGAGGTGTAGGAACAAGCCTACGCATAGGAACAAGCCTAGCGAGATATAGGAACGAGCCTAAAGAGGTATAGGAATAAGCCCAAAATAGGTGTAGGAACAAGCCTACGGATAGGAACGAGCCTAAAGAGGTATGGGAACAAGCCCAAAATATGATCGAGATTAACTCAAAAGGATTGCGAGATGAACTCTATGACTTTAAATGACTTTATCTGAGAAAGTAATGAGGATTTGCAGGTGAATGAGATATGCTTTCATACCTGTGTTGTGCTTACCTGCAAGGGTTGTTGTGAATGTGGTGCCCAAATTTTGTTGGATTCACGCGAGTTTGAAGACATCCGGTTTAATTTGAAAAACGGAGTCGCCACGCCATTTTGATTACCTCAAAACTTTGAAAAAAAGGTTTTTACTTGGGTTCGGAGGTTAAGTTACCCCTTGGGAAGAACGTTTGACGTTCACCCAAAGTACCTTGCCGGAACAAGTCTCCCAAGATTTCAATAATCGTGCTTGCTTGCGTGCTTTCTTGTGTGCATGTGTTTGAGAAAAAGGGGGGAATGTCCCAAGTTGTCTTCCGGACGTACAAACCATTTGTTGGTTGTCGCTCGGGATTCCTTGGAATTTTATGTATTTGGGATTATGATCCCGTCCTCATCTTATGACTTGTGATCATCGCATTTTAACCTCGGGACCCTCGGGACTTGCGTGATCGAGAGAATGACTCTCTTTTGGTCAAAGATGAGGTTCTTTAGAAAAGGAGGGTCCTTAGCCCATCAATCCTACGCTTTAAGACGGCCGAGCTCATATAGATGCTTCATACTCTTTCTTAAGCGATAATCGGAGATATAGGGTTCAAGGTGTCCCTTTCTAAAGAGATATGGAACCTTTAATGGAAGGAACGATGTAAAGATAGGATCTTTTACACCGGTCCATTCCTAGGTTGTTAATGGGGGAATAGGGGAAATGTATGTAAAAATGAATCTTTAATGAAAAGATGACATTTTTGGGTTGCAAATGATGCACTTAGTTTAAAGAAATAATCTTTATTGCAAATGATGCATAAAGATTTGATTTTTATGCAAATGATGCATTTTTGTTGAAGAAATTGGCATTCGTTATGCAAATGATGCATAAAGATTGCATTTTGAAAAGCATATGATGCTAGTTTATGGTAAAGACATGGTCTTTAAAGCAAATGATGCTTGAACAAGGGATTTTGGATGCAAATGATGCATTTTGATTGAAAAAGATTTGATTTTTATATGCAAAGGATGCATGAAGATGACATTTTTATTTGAAAATGGGGGTTTTAGGTGCAAAGGATGCACCTTTATGGGAAAAGACTACATTTTTATGACAAATGATGTCTAATGCATGCCAAAGGGGAAGGGGGAATATAAAGATATGATCTTTAATCTACCAAGTCCCAAGCAATATAAAGACAATGCAATGAGCAAATTATAAAGCAATTAGGATGCAAAGGTAGGGCGTGCGAGGTTACCAATAGCTTCCTTCTTCTTTGGTCGGAGCTAGGAGGAGAGGTTGGTCTTGGATCTTCAAGGAGGAGGGAGGGAGCTTCTTGGCCTTCTTCTTCACCTTCTTGAGCTTCCAGCAGTATTCTTCACGTATTTGGAGTGTTTGTGGGTGACTTGCTATGGATTGTGTGTGTTGAAATGGGTAGAGGAGGGCTCTATTTATAGGCGATGCGGATAAGGCTAATGAAGCCGTGCGGCTAGGGACAACGAGCTAATGCAGCCGTGCGGCATTATCCATTGTGACTCAGCATTTCTAGAACCATGCAAGGTGGCAAATTCTAGAACCCTCTTCCTAATTAAGAAAAACGTGTTTCTTAATTAGGAAGGCTCCTTCAGCCCTTAATTTAATTTGGGACTGTTCCGAACATTTCCGGAACACTAGGAAGGTCCGGGAATTACCGGGAAACTTATCGAAATTGCCGGAAATTTAACCGAAAGGCATGAGCGATTTGGGTACTTACGAAGCCCTCGGCAACGTCACTTGCAAGGCGAGTGGGGTTATCGATAGAAAAGGATCCGATCTGGCGAATGCCGAGACGGATTGGGTGACCAAGGTGGTCGAGTGGCTGAACCTCTGGAAGGCTACCTACGTATCCCGGAGGAATCAAGCCAGGCCATAGTTCGGAATTAGGATCCGCTGGGGAAGGAAGAAGAGAAACTGGTCTCTTCTTTGGGGAAATAGAAGAGAAAATGACCTAGGAGGTCAAGCAATTGATCCTACTGGGGATATGCTAGGAGTGACCAAGGTGGTCGGATATCTGAATCTCTATGAGGGGCTGCTTTATCACTGAGGAGTGACAAAGAAACAGGGTGACCAAAGTGGTCGAATGGCTGGACCTTTTATAAAAGGCTACCTACGTATCCCGGAGGAATCAAGCCTTGATCGTAGTTCAAGCATCACTAGATAGTTAGGAACGATGTCTAGGATTCTTGAGATTTTGACAATTAATGGAGGTTGTCACCTGATTGACAATTACTGGAGGATGTCACCTGATTGAAACTAGAGCTTACGTCACTGTCGAGTGGATAGAGGTAGCTAGAGTTTGGTGAACTTGAGCATACGTCTCAATCTCTTTCGAATCAGAGATATGGGTTGCCAAAGCTAGAATGATTTAAGCATACGTCTCAATCTCTTTCGAATCAGAGATATGGGTTGCCAATGACTTGAGCATACGTCTCAATCTCTTTCGAATCAGAGATATGGGTTGCCAAAGCTAGAATGATTTAAGCATACGTCTCAATTCATGACAGAGGTAGCTTAAGTTGAGGAAAACTTGAGCGTACGTCACTATTCGGGATAGAGGTAGCTTAAGTTGAGGAAAACTTGAGCGTACGTCACTATTCGGGATAGAGGTAGCTTAAGTTGAGAGAAACTTGAGCGTACGTCACTATTCGGGATAGAGGTAGCTTAAGTTGAGGAAAACTTGAGCGTACGTCACTATTCGGGATAGAGGTAGCTTAAGTTGAGGAAAACTTGAGCGTACGTCACTATTCGGGATAGAGGTAGCTTAAGTTGAGGAAAACTTGAGCGTACATAACTATTCGGGATAGAGGTAGCTTAAGTTGAGAGAAACTTGAGCGTACGTCACTATTCGGGATAGAGGTAGCTTAAGTTGAGGAAAACTTGAGCGTACGTCACTATTCGGGATAGAGGTAGCTTAAGTTGAGGAAAACTTGAGCGTACGTCACTATTCGGGATAGAGGTAGCTTAAGTTGAGAGAAACTTGAGCGTACGTCACTATTCGGGATAGAGGTAGCTTAAGTTAAGAGAACTTAGCATACGTCACTATTCGGGATAGAGGTAGCTTAAGTTGAGAGAAACTTGAGCGTACGTCACTATTCGGGATAGAGGTAGCTTAAGTTAAGAGAACTTAGCATACGTCACTATTCGGGATAGAGGTAGCTTAAGTTGAGAAAATCTTGACAATTCGGAGGTTGTCACCTAGTGTTATCCCATTATAACGGAATTAACGGAGGCGACTGGGAAGAAAGCTTAATTGCTTCAGAGATAAGGGATATTTTCTGAAAAAGATGTTATCTTGGTTAAAAGATAACGGAAATTGCATGCCCAAGTGGAAGGTCCAAGGGCAAAATCATAATTTTTGCTCAGAGCGAAAGAGGCCGCCCGACATGAGAGGCTGGAAAAAGAAGCCGTACGGCTGGAAACCTGATTTTTACAGATTATTTAAAACAGATTTGAACGGGCTATTGGGCATTGTTGCCGCCCAAGAACTGCCGAGGAAGAGAGAGGAGAAGGGAGAGAAATTTTGAAATTCTTTCAATTCCCTTTGGCTCTACTGATTTGGAATGGATCCGGCACCAAGACAAGCAAGGAGGAATGTTTCCGCCGCCGCTAGATGGAGGAGGAAGGAGCTTGTTCGGACGGAGAGGAAGTATGACTTCCTTACGCCTCCATCGGAGCTCTATCCGGGGAGAAGGGAGCATAAATCAACGAACCCTCGATCGGTTGGGGTAAGCGTTCTTATTTGGCTCAAATTCGATGATTTTGCTTGATTTTTGAATAATTTAGGGCTTAACCCGAACTTAGGAATTTTCTAGGATTTTCTTAGGATTTTTGAATGATTTTGAGATGCATGAACAACCTATGAGGCTAAGAATATGCATGTGCAATTTATTTGATGAAAATTATGAGAATGACTCACTTTTTTCTCGCAAATAAAGTAAGAATGAGAAAAGTGTCTAAAGTGAGACGGAGTTCTTGCATGTGCTAGAACTAGGTCAAGATTTTGAGAAAACATGATTTTGGAAGATGAAAAGGATTCATGCATGCCATTTTTTGAAAGAATAATGCTTATGTGCAAAGAATCGTGAAAATTATGATTTTTGTGCCTTAGGAAAGCAACGTGCTTAAAATGACGTGTTTCAAATGATGAAAGTCACGTTTTTGATGCAAAAGATGCTAAAAAGACTTGTATGAATGCTTTTCTTTTGAAAACATGTGCGCTTTTGTGACTATATGCATGCTTTTGAAATGAGATGAAGGACTGACACTTCTTTTTTGATATGCTTGTCTACAGGAGAACAAGTCTAGGGGACCATCTGAGATAGCAGTGAATCTTTGGCAGAGGATGCCGGATTTTGAGAAGAATGGGGGGAACCCTAAAGAGTTGGTGAGGGCTACCGGTCTGGACGCGTTTGTGGAGGCCATCGGCACGGGAATTCACATCACCTCAAAGAGCAAGGGCCCGGTTCGGGCTCTTTCGAGTTTTGGTGGGACTCTACTCATAGTTTCCACTGACGAGCCGGGGAGAGCTTACCGTGACTCCCGCCAATTTTACGGCGATCGGCTGCAGCTCACCGGGAGGCCCGTGACTTGGAGAGACCACATTACACTGAGGAGTTCCGAGCTTTGGTTGGATTTGAGCCGGTTCCCAAGGGATTGGGTATGGAGACGAGGAATGTCGAGGTGGCGATCCCGTAACCTGCATGCGGGACTTTCTTTGGTAGTGACGTGACCGCCCACCACCGGTTAGAGCTCGTGTGGTTGATCTGTCGGTCACTATCTTTGCTAATTAGGGACGCTAGCCATGACTTGCCTCCTTGACTCTTTGGTTGATGTGGATGGGATAGGGACGGTCTCTTGGGGAGAGGCCGGATTGGGTGAGTTATACTTCTCTCTGGACATGTACAGTCGAAACAAAGCTGCTTCTATGGCGCTTCTCATTTGCCCTTGAGGTAGCCTCTCTTTCTCTTCTCTTTTCTCTTTTACGTCTTGAGACTTCTTATGAGAAAAATGACCTTTTTGATGTTTTTGAACATGCAGCCTGGTTTTGCGAGGTGATCGGGTTCTTTCCTTGGAACCAGCAGTGATATCACCATTTTTCCTGCGATGGTTCGCCGGAGGGAGATGTGAGGGATAGGTTCACGGGAAGACCCGGATCACTTTCGACTACAAGATGGTGAAGCTCGTGCTCAATAAGGATGGACCGGATGGAGTGGACTTCTACCCCCAGGGCGGGTATCCTGAGATTTTCGCCGGGAGATGCTATTGAGGTGACAAGGCGAGAGGAGGTGGCTCACCGGGGCTGACTTGCGACATCATATATCGGGGACCGTTTCTCGAGGCATGGTCATGTCCCTCCATTGGACGCCATTACTCCACACGATCCTCCGGCACGGATGCTGCAGCCCGAGGACCGCGGGCGGATGAGATTGAGAGGTACCAGGAGGTATAGGCTGCGGAGGAGTATTTTGACATGGGTACCCCCTACGCCGTGTTTGTGGAGCGGCGCTGAGGACGCCACGAAGCCGACGAAGGCGGCGGTCACTCGGGGATATGGGGAAGATGAGCCTGCGACCCGCCTATCCCTCCCGCACACCTCTCATACGTCGTACACGGAGTACCGAGGAGGATGAGGATTCTGTCCACGACACGAGGAAGCCCCGGTATACCCCGCCACCCGATAGCACCGTGAGTATACTCTTAGGGTCTTATTCCCTTTTAGCTTTCAGATTTTCTGTTTTTTGCAATTTTCGAGATTTTTTCTGAGATTTTCTTTTCTTTTCTTTTCTCGGGTTCCGGCTCGCACCTATGACAGGTTGGTCGGGCGAGAACGGGGGCTGGAAAGACGTGTGCCGATCCTTAGTCAAGAAGCCGCTGCGCTACTAAAGCGTCAACAAGCGTGCGGGAGCCTGTGCGCAAAAGGAGGCATGTCGGGCGCAGCATCCTCTTCCTCGGCTTCGGAGTATTCATCCAGGTGCCGGGCCTCGGGGCGAGGTCCTAATGCTGATATCTTGGAGCAAACCGCGGAGTACGAGCACGACAACATCCCTCTTTCCGATGCGAGCGACCAGAGGACGTGATGAGAGAGCCTAGCGTCTATGAGCCGAGCAAAGTGATGAGGAAGAAGAAGAATCTCGAGGCCTAGGGGGTCTCTAGAGTAGATTTGGAACAAAACAAACAATGAACACTTTTATGCACAACTTGTTTATTTTTGCTTTATTTTGACGCCGGTGGGGCGAAGACATTGTATTTACGCTTTATTTACTTTTCTAATTTATGCTTTTTCAATTTGCATATTATCTCGAGCCTCGGGCGACTTTTTTGCTTGGAATTGGGGATGAAACCTGGGCCAAAATAATATATAATGATATAAAACCTGCTTGGGTGGCTTCCGGACATGTTTTTGTACGGTTTTGGTTGAGAAAGTGGGGTGAAAACTCCCTTGGGCAGCAACTTTGGTTGCTGCAGATTTGCAATTTGCATCGTGCAAATGAAGCCGTGCGGCATGGCCTTGAGGGCAAAAGAAGCCGTGCGGCTCACGCCTGTCTGGACCGGTTATTTTCGTAATAAAACCAAGGCTTGGTCATTTCATTTCATTCTCAACCCAAACTTGTTTCAACTGTTCCCGTGGCATATTTTGGACCTAAAGACACCACCTTTGATCACTTTTGCGATGGAGAGGCCCATTAGACTACAAAGGGGAAGAGAGACCATTTTCTCGTCCAGGTCTTCAATCTTGGGCGAGACATAACTTCCAAAATCACAAGGGGCTGATTGATTCTTCCTTCAAGATCAAGTCTTTATGGCATTTGAGGGATCTCCCGCCCGATTGGGACTCGTTGAGAGCCGCAAAGCAAAGTTCTGGGACGTCCGGAGACATGTTTATCGCTTTTCTTACAACGAAATCATCCCAACGCACGAAGACTTCGTGAGCCTTGATTGGGGGTCCCGAGACCGAGGCTATATCTATTCCGCTGATCGGAGACGTGCCGGTGGCGGTAAAGCTTGCATCTTTTCTCGAGATTTCTCTCGGGAGAGGCCGAGGAGATGATGGTAGCTTCGGACAGATTGACCTTTCCGAGATCCCGGCAGTGGTTTGGATCTCCACTATGGCCGCTACCGTGGTGGCTATGGACGCATTTATCCTTTGCGTCTTTTCTCGTTCTGTTTACCGCCGAGTCCGTGGGGATTTGTCACGGTGGTCTCCTGGAAATGGTCGAGATGCAGTGGCTGGGAAGGATATCGTCCCACCGGTTTTGGGGGAGACTTTGCATGGGATCGACAGGATGGCTCGGGAAGACCATTTCATGAGGTCCGGGAGTCCGGCTATGTTGACTTTGTGGCTGCAGGAGAGGCTCGGGGCTTTGCACAGGGCTTTGCCGACTCGGTGCCCTTGGGTGATTTCTCGGAGAGGTGCACCTAGGCAACAGAACAGTGGTAGCCGGGAGTTGATGATGGCTAGGCTATCCACTTCGGACATCCGTTGGTGGATGCCACACCGGAGGTTGCGGACCGGAGGATATTTCGTGAGTCTTATGCCGTGAGGGTTCCGTGATTCTGCCGGTCATCCTTCTACATACCCCGCTTGGTATCCAGGCAGTTTGGGGCTTTACAGAGCCTTTGAGTGACTCGGGAGGACATCCGGACCATGGAGGTGATGTCTCTAGACATGAGGGACCCGGCCAGCTTCACTTTTTCTCGAGGGCTTGGACATACACCGCTTTCCCACCCAGGCTATCTTTAGGAGCAGGAAGAGCACGATCTTGACCACCGTCTACTTGGACCGGTACGAGAGGGAGATGGGAGCGACTCGGGTTATCTTGGAGGATAGACGCCGAGTTTTATCGGGGATGACCACGACTCGAGTAGGACTCGAGGGAGACCGAGGCTAAGGCGAGTTGCCATAACCAATCGTGTGACTTGGTCGTGGACATGGAGGCTCGGTACAAGAGGTTGTCCGAGGTTGCTCATTTGACCGAGTCTCGGAGGGAGGAGATACGGACTCGTGCCTCGTATAGAGAGAGCGCTTATTGACACGGGGTTGGTAGAGGCTCCAGTGAGGATACCAGAGGTCGGGATGAGGGATACCGACATTATCGAGAAGAAAAGGAAGAAGAATCGACGAGGCCGAGGAAAAGGGAAGAAGACTGAAGAAGACTTAGCGAATGGCGACTGACAAGTCTTTTCTCAAGATCCTCTTATTGCCATTTGCAAACACATTAGTTTATTTAGGCATTTTATTGTATTTTAGATCTTTTTAGCAGGGTTAGCGAGTCAAGAGGTAGACCGTGCTTGAACTCATCATGAAATTTTTGACTTTTAATGAACAAGAAATATTATTTTAGAAATTAATCAAGACATGTTTCATGGAAATTCAAATGTCTTATTACTTGGGACCCGTTTTATGAAAACTGGAATACCCTTTTATTTATTGCTAAGGACGCACTTTATGGAAGCTTTATTGCCCTTTTTTTATTGTTTAGACCGAACCATATATGGCTGCCTACGTTCCCCTTTTACAAGAAAGGCTAAGGGGCTCAGGTCTTCGTAGTTCATTCGGTGAACTAACAAAACTAAGTCTCTTTTTTTTTTTTTTTCTCGTGCAACCCCGTTTTTGCCTAGATCGCCCTTTTTGAGGTTTTTCACCTAGCCGGGTATTACTCTTTTTGCACTAAGATTTTTTTATTATATATTTTTTTTTTTTCTTTTTTTTTTTTTTTTTTTTTTTTTTTTCGTGCAACCCCGTTTTTTGCCTAGACCGCCCTTTTTGGGGTTTTTCATTTAGCCGGGTATTACTCTTTTGCACTAAGATTTTTCTTTTTTTTTATTAGACATAGTATCTTCGGAGTTTATCACCGTTATTTGGGTGGACAAAGGGATTGCCATCCAAGTCCGCAAGCTTCATTGCTCCTCCCGACGGTATCTTCGCACTACATAAGGGCCGATCCAAACGGGTTCCCATTTTCCTGTGGGGTTGTCTCTGGTAGGGGCTTTACTTTCAAGACTAAGTCACCCTCTTTGATGTTTCGGCTTTGACTTTCTTATCAAACGCTCCGGCCATTCGCCTCTCGGGTAAGCTCGGGTGTGCTCCATGGCTTTGAGCCTTCTCTCATCGAGCAAGGCCAATTCATCATGCCGGCTTCGTAGCCATTCTACTTCGTTGACACTGTTTTCCAGGAGGACCCTTAATGATGGGATTTCCAACTCCACCGGTAACACCGCTTCCATCCCGTAAGTTAGGGCAAAAGGAGTTTCTCCCGTGGCTATTCGACAGACGTTACGTAGCCCCAGAGTGCTAGGTGCGGCTTTTCGGGCCAATCACGACCACGGGTGGCCATCTTCCGGATGATCCGCTCGAGTGTCTTATTAGCAGCTTCCACAACTCCATTGGTCTCGAGGTCCGTACGGGGACGACTTGTGGCGAGTAACTCGAATTCCCGACTAGCCTATCGTAGTCTCCTTCGAAGTGTGACCCATTATCGAAATGATCTCGTTGGGCACCCCATATCTCGCACATTATGTTTTCTTTGATGAACCGGGCCACTTTTCTCGGAAGTGAGGACCTTGTAGGACTTGGCCTCTACCCACTTGGTGAAGTAGTCGATGGCTACCAACACGAACTCGTGCCCATTGCTTCTGTCGGGACTATTTTCCCTATCACGTCAATACCCCAAGTTGCAAACGGCCAAGGAGTCGTCATGCAAGATGTGTCATGAGGTGGGAGATGGTTGAGGTTGGCAAACCGCCGGCACTTGTCGCAGTTCGGACGTGCCGGACGCAGCCTCCATGGAGATCCGAGAGTAACCCATTCGAGGATCACTTGCATCGTGGCTCACGGCATTCATGTGAGGACCGCAAGGACCATTGTGGACTTCGGTCATCAACTCTCTCGGCTCTTTCTTGAGTGACACATAAGAGGAGTGGTCCTTGATAGCGTTTCTTGCAAAAAGTGTGCCTCCTAGGATGACATAATGGGAGGCCAACCTTTTCGTGGCTCGCAAGCTTTTGGCTCGACACCTTCCTTCGGTCTACCTTCTTCGTCTCGAAAGCCGACTCTCCGTCTTTGAGGAATTGGTAAACTGATTGTACTCAAGGTTCCTTTATAGGCTCGGGTCCCAGTCCACTTCACAACAGTAAGGTCAGGGCTTCTCTTCTACCCACTCAGGGCTTTATGGCTTTTCCTCGGGGATCTCTACCAATGAGGCTAGAGTAGCTAGGGCATCTGCGAACTGTTCTTTTCCCTCGGCAAGTAGTGGAAAGTCACTTCTACGAATTGTCCAAAACTCCTCCATATGGGCATGATACCGTTGCAGATTAGGGTCCACAGCCTTCCACTTGTTGGAGACTTGGTTGATGATCGTGGCCGAGTCTCCGTAAACTTCGAGCTCCTTGACATTTCTTTCTAAGGCGGCCTCCAAACCAAAGCAATGCAGCTTCATACTCGGCGACATTGTTCGTGGCGGGAAAGTTCAACTTGAGGGCTATGGGGGTATGCTCATCTTTCGGATCAACCAATAGCATTCCTACACCATTTCCTCTTTTGTTAGCGGCTCCGTCAAAGAAAAATTGCCATCTATTCTCGTGCTCAACCGCAAAGATCCCTTCATCTCGGGAATTGGGGTTCGTGCCCTCTGTCTTCATTATCGGGGAAGTTCGCCGTGATCCGACAATGCTTGACCCTTGATGGCCTTTCCGGTCACATAGTTGATGTCGTATTCTGCCAAGAAGAAGGACCACTTCGCTAAACGCATCGAGAGGGAAGGCTTGTCAAAGATGTACTTGATGGGGTCCATTTTCGAGACCAAATTCACAGGTGGGCTTGCATATAATGCTTCAATTTGCCGACTACCCGCACTACCCCGCATGTGTCTTTTCACATGCCGAGTAATTGAGCTCACTCCCCGTAGCTTCCGCCGACAAAGTAAATGGCGTTTTCTACCCGAGAGTCTTTCTTTTCCCGAGCAAGCATAGCCCCAACCGCCGTGTTCAGTGACATGAGATAGAGCGAAGAGGCTTCTGTCTATGCTGGGGGGCATAGTACCGGGGATGTACTAAGTATGCCTTGATCTGGTCAAAGGCATCTTGGCATTCTTCGTCCATTCTCAGGTCCACATTCTTCTTCATGAGCTTGAAGATGGGCTCGCACATAGTGGTCAACCGATTGACGAAACGGCCGATGTACCGCAATTTACCCATGAAGCTCTTGACTTCTGCAGGTTTGAGGTGGCCTCATATCCATGATGGCTTTGATCTTTCTGGGGTCAACTTCTATACCTCGCTACGTGACCATATACCCAAGCACTTTTCCCCTTGTCACTCCGAAGGTGCATTTGGCGGGGTTTAGTCTCATGGAATGCCTGTCTCAACCTCTCAAAGAATTTTCGTAGGTCAACAAAGTGTCGCCCACCCTCTCCTTTGGAGTGGATTATCATATCATCTACGTAGACCTCAATCTCCTTGTGGATCATGTCATGAAAAAGCGTGGTCGCCGCCCTTTGGTAAGTAGCCCCGGCATTCTTGAGCCCGAATGGCATTATCGTATAACAAGAGGTTCCCCATGGTGTGGTGAAGGCCGTCTTTTCTTGGTCTTCCTCGGCCATCTTGATCCGGTTGTAGCTTTCGCAAAACCATCAACGAAGGATTTGACTTCGTAGTTGGCGGAGTCCACCAGATGTCTATGTTTGGCGTAGGGTAGTCGTCTTTGGGCCGGCCTTGTTCGGATCTCGGAAATCCACACAGCAGCCGCACCTTCCCATCGGGCCTTGGTTACGGCCACGATGTTGGACAACCATGTCGGGTATTCAATGACTACGATGAACCCTACCCGCAGAGCTTCTTAATTTCTTCTTTGACCCGTAGAGACCATTCCGGCTTAATCTTTCTCGGTTTACCTTTGCGGCTTAGCATCTCGGTGCTAGAGGGATTCTGTGTTCGACTATCGAACCTGTCTAGCCCCGGCATATCCTTGTATGACCATGCAAACACGTCGACGTATTCTCCGAGCGGCTCGATCAATCTGTCCCTTTCAACCCCCTGGAAGAAGCTTCCAATCTGTGTCTCTTTAGGTTCCTCAATAGTACCCAAGTTCACACTTATCAAAACCTCCTCGGCAGCTTGGGCCCGGTTTTCCTCTTTTCTGAAACCTGCTTAAAGATTTCTTTAATGTATTGTTCGTTTAGTGTGTTTGCATCTTGTTCAAATGATTCATTATTAACTGTTGTTAAGTTTTGAGTTAATTTATCATTTGTTAAGTTGGCAATAGACGTGGCCGGTTGAACAAACCGGCGGTTAGCCGGTTGAAAACCGGCGGTTTCAAACCTTCAAATGCCCAACCGGAACCGAACCGCCTAACCGGCTCAACCGGTTACGGTTTAGGCGGTTCACGGTTTTAACGGTTATCCGGTTAACCTCCGGTTTGACGGTTTGGATATGCTCGGCCGAGTCTTTGGTGTTGCTCGGCCGAGCAACCCTTTTAGGGTTTAGGGTTTTGAGGGTTGCTCGGCCGAGTCTTTGGTTCTGCTCGGCCGAGCAACCCTTTTAGGGTTTAGGGGTTGAGGGTTGCTCGGCCGAGTCTTTGGTGTTGCTCGGCCGAGCATATCATTTTTCAGTTAATTTTTTTAACGATTTTTTGAAAAAAGTTAACTTTTATTTTTTCAATTTTTTTGGATAGATAAGACTATTTTAAACTTAAGTTTACTACATACATTTTTTACAAAAAGGTTTATAAAAAGTTATGAATTTTTAAAAAATGAAAGTTAACGGTTTTTTGAAAAAGTTAACTTTTTAATTTTTTCAATTTTTTTGGATAAATAAGACTATTTTAAACTTAAGTTATCTACATACATTTTTGAAAAAGGTTTATAAAAAAAGTTATGAATTTTGAAAGAAAGAAAACTTAACTTTTTTTAAAAGAAACAAGTATATAAAAGAAAAAAGGGACGGTACCCTTAAATTTTATTAATCAAAATAAAATTATAAAGAGGGGGACAACCAACCTTACCCTTTTATAAATAAGGGGGGACATTTAGGAGCCTTTACCTCAACCTAACTATTACAATTAATTAAAATTAAATCTAATCTAAAGTCTAAACTAATCTAATTAAAATAAAAATTAATCTAAAACATCATTCATTCATCACTACTTTCCGTGGAGTCCTCGACATCGTATTGATATCTTGGATCCAATAGATCCTCATCATAAGGCATGTCTTGTTGCCTTTTTTCCGCTCTAACCCAATCGCCAAGTAAAAGTTGATGTTCCAAGTTTTCACTTGTTAGTTGAGAACGTCTTTCATCCAAAACATTTCCACCAACGCTAAATGTCGATTCAACCGCCACCGTTGAAGCGGGAGAGGCTAATACTTCTTTAGCAACTATGGAAAGTATAGGATAAATGTCTTTCCTTCTTGACCACCATTGTAAAACATCAAATTCATTTGAATTTGGATCTTGATTTAATTCAAAGTTTGTAGTGAAATAGGTTTCTAACTCCACGGGAAGGTTTGATGATGATGAAGATGAACCTCGAGAAGGACCATATTTTTTACTATACAAATTTGCAATAAAACTATATGGATCCCCACTAGTAAAACTTGGTTGAGAAGTAGAGGAATCATATTCATGTTGGCTTTGAGAAGTGTTTCCATATAAGGCATTATACTCATTAAAAGGTTAATCAAATCATTTTTTGTGTCATTAACAATAATTGACGGAAGTTCATAAATACCGTCACCATCGGGATATAATTTCATATAATAATAAGTTATAATGGACTCTAAATCATCTAATTTAACTCGAGGATCTAATAACTTTGCAACCAAGAAAAGAGACGGAATAGTGTCAAAATATTTAAGCCACTTTTGTCTCATGTTAAAAATGCATTGTTTTAAAATAGGGCATTCTTTTAAATTGTCAAAAATAGTAACAATTGCAATACAATGCTCTAGCACCAAAACGGAAGTTGGATAATAAACTCCCGAAAAGCCAAAGTGGCGGTATTAAAAATCTTTAACAATTCACATAAATTAATGCATGCATTTCAATGATAAGTAAATAAAGGTTCATGATAGCCAATTGACATAAAAATTGCGTTAGGAGATCTTTATAAGCAAAACCATCGCTTAACATTTTATAGGTGGAATTCCACCTAGTTGGAGCATCGTAAGTAAAATATTTGTCCGACACATTTTTACTTCTTAAAAATCTTATCCATTTTTTGTATTAGATTTTTTTTTGAAATAAATTGAAGAGCTCGTCTAATTGGCTTAACATTGGTTTCTAATGCATCTAAACCATCTCTAACACATAAATTAATTATATGACATAAACATCTAATATGAAAAAACTTACCCCCAAGTGAGGGTTGACAAACGGTATTAAATCGGGCAAACTAGCCGTATTAGCACTTGCGTTGTCAAATGAAATAGTAAATATTTTATTTAAAATACCATATTCAAGAAAAATCTCAAGCAATTTCGCACAAATATTTTCCGCGGAATGCGGTGGCTCAAAATCTTTGTAAGCAATTAATCTTTTTGGATTTTCCATGAATTATCTATCCAATGGCAAGTAACGCCCAAATAAGTATTTCTTTGCCAATGATCACTCCAACCATCCGCACAAATTGAAACTTTAT
This sequence comes from Adenophora triphylla var. japonica, assembly GCA_022495995.1. Lineage (NCBI taxonomy): Eukaryota > Viridiplantae > Streptophyta > Magnoliopsida > Asterales > Campanulaceae > Adenophora > Adenophora triphylla. The sequence goes on from JAFEMH010007010.1 coordinate 83,171, forward strand.
TTTCTAATTTTGATAAAACACCAATTAAATCTTTTTTATATCTTTCAACCACTCTAGTAATATCACGTACGAGATTCGTACGTGGTACTCTCGTGGCGGCGGGGTTCAAAGAAAGGCGAGCAAAATTTTCATAAAAATCACAATCCGCGAAATTAAAAGGAAGGCCTTTAACGCAAATAAATTTGGCTAGTTCATCCCTATAAACCCACTTGTCAAATTTAAAAAGGACGGAAGAAGGGGAAGACGAACCTTGTGCACCCGAACCCGAACTACGTTGAAATTGTAATTGAGTTTGCGAAGCGGAAATGCCAAGTTTCTCGGGATGTTTTGCCGCCAAATGCCCGTTGAGCGTCCCATGCCCTCCACCTCTTTTCCATGCGTAAGTCGCATTACAATAGTTGCAACATGCTCGAAAATTATAATCATCCTCGGCAGTAATTTTTCTTTTGCTGAAATGGATGGCGAAGGTATCGGATTGTGGCTCTCTTTCTTGTCGTTGTCCCCGAGGACCCCGACCCCGACCACCTCCCCTAGCTCGGCTGCCCCTACCACTCCTAGCATTACCACTTTCAATTTCAACTTGTTCTTCTTCCTCATTTTGTTGAATATTTGGATTTTGATGATCAAAATCATCGTTGGGGGAGGAAGAATCAACAACGGACTTGCCTAAATTGCTTCTTCTTTGATTTGCAGCCATTTGTATAAGAGAAAATGAAGTTTGGAAACAAAACGGAGCTTAAAAATGGATGAAAATGGAGAAAAGCACTAATTTCGTTAGAAAACTAACTGAAAATGAAACAATATTTAACTGAAAATTGGATGAGGGTTAGAGTATATGTGAATATTTGAGAGTAGAAGAGAAAGAGTAGAGAGAAATAAGGTGGAAATAAAATGGGAGGAGGAGGGTGATATTTATAGTTAGTAAATTAGGCAAAAAAAAACATTTTTTTTTTAATTTTTGACTGCCCAATAACAAAATTAACGGATAGTTTTTAAAAATAACGGCTAATTTTTGAAAAAGTAGTCGTTGAAACATGTTCTGGCGTTATGCTGGGCCGAGCACCTCATATGACTCGGCCGAGCAGTAACCTTCGCCTTGTTAATAACAAACTGGAAGGTTCTGCTCGGCCGAGCAACTCATATGACTCGGCCGAGCAAGTCAAAAACCGGCGGTTAACCGGCGGTTGACCGGTTTTTCAAAAATCTCAACCTTAACCGAACCGGCCAATAACCGATTACGGTTAGCCGGTTCCGGTTAACCGCCGTTGACCGGTTTTGACCGGTTTTGGCCGGTTTTCAACCTCCCGGTTGACCGGTTCGGTTTATAAAATGGACACGTCTAGTTGGCAATAAGAGGATAATCAGAAATATTTGTCATTTCATTCAAAACAAGGGGAAAGATGACATCGATTACATTTTCATAATCCTCAGGCGTGAGGCCTTCGGATGACTCTGAGGACTGGAATTCAAAGATTCCTGACTTGACTGAATAGACAACAGGGTGTTTGACACGACTGGGTTGAGAAGGACGGGGTACCAATCCAAGCTCCGTGATCATTTGCTGTCGACTGGCTATCGGCCCTGAGAATGTCTCCCAATTCTTCAATGGCATTTCTGTCTTAGTCACCAAAGTGCGAGGATCAAAATGACTTTCACCATCGTCTCCAATAACGGCAACTATCTCATCGTCTGAACTGAAGTCGATCAAGTCTGGGATTTGTGCTTCTTCGTCAAACAACTCTTGCAAACCCCACTGACTATCTTCACCGCCGGCCTTCTATCCGGCGATCTTTGGAAGAGCTAACTCAAAGGCGGAGAAGTCCATTGTCCCGGATGCCGACTCTTTGACACCGGCCGGATTTCCTTTGAAGACGTACTCATTACGAACGGTAGTGGTAGCCCCGTGGATATCGGCAAATAAAGGAACATTCTTCGAACGGGATTGGTTGGCTTTCCCTAACTTTCTCAAGGTTCTCTAGAAGGGTTTTCTCGCAAGGAGATGCGGCGATCACTTTCATCATATTGTGTCCCTCCTTTTGTAAAGTAATGGGTCGAGACAGACCGTAAGGATGGAGCCGGACCCTTCACCTTTCGTGCCTTTAGCTTTTCTCGGCATCCCGAGAGTTCGGTTTGTACCCCAAGCCATATCTCGGTAGTCTGTTCCTTCACATCAATGATGGTGTTACGACCTTGAAGTCTTCTACCCAATCCAAGTCCCGGAAGATAACTCATTTTTCGCATCATTCTCATGGCGGGAGGGATTTTATCGGAAGTAGTGGTGAGGTCGGGCAACACACTTGTGCCTTGGAAGAAGCTACGGAGAATCCGGTCAATGCTAACCCTTCATCATCGTGCTTGATCTCCAATATCGGGATATCCCCAAAGGCCGGTTCCTTCTACCGTGACACCGTCTCCGTAAATGGTGGTGATAGTTCCATCACTCGACCGAAATTTGACGCACCGATGCAAAGTAGAGGCTACCCCGTTTATCCGGTGGATCCAAGGCCGTCCCCAAAGAAGGCAAGAATGAAATCGGAATATCAATAACTTGAAAGTCAACGTCCATGACCTTTTTTCCGAACCACATCTTGAGAGTGGCGATCCCCAAAACTGATCGTGCAGTGGAGTCATAGGCCTTAATAGTCTGACTAGAAGGCTTTAAGTCCGTTGGCTTCAGATCCATTCCTTTTACTGAACTGTCATCATCGCTGTAAATCCATCCATTCCTATTCTCGTTTCCGACTGACTCTTCACTGTAGCTGTCCGAGAGGTAGGCAAATTCACAGGCGTTGACAAAATTGGAAAGGTCAAATTGGCACTGGGATTCCGAAGTAGGCTCAGGCTGAAAGGAGGAAAAAGGTCCCGTGGGGGGATGCAGAGGAAGCGAGGGTGTCGGGACCCTAACAGCTTGGGGTATTGGAGAAGACTGAGAAGGGACGGTCTTTGGCAATGGGTTATATGAAGATGGGGGAGGGCATTGGTTATAGGCTAGCTCTTCTTCCCTAGTCATCTGGTTACCCAAACCAGCACTGTTCTCTGTCAAATCGGCCATTCTGACTCTCGAAACTGAGGATTCTGGCGAACTGTCTGAGGATTCTGTGCTAACAAGTCGCTGACCCGGTGTTCTCACCCACTTCTTTCTCGCTGCGGAAAGGGATAGGAAAGGTTTAGACTCGGGGTAGGTGTTTAGTCAAGGCTCGTGCAATATGCAAATTAGAATCTTCAAGTTTACTTAAACAGTGTCTTTTATTAATATCTATTTGGTTGGAAAAGGGATTCCGCCCTTCTTTTTCACAACTACTCTAGATCCCGGATCGCTGGGTTCCGTCACTACGTCTATAAGCCCCTCGTATTCCACCTGTATTTCGATCTCCCAGGGTGGACAGCCCCGGGCGAGGGTCCTATAGGGCACGCGGATCCCACCGACCGAGAGTAAAGAACGCTCCTATCGGGTCTAGCGGGTCATAGGACCTTTCAACGCACGAGCGATGCGGATTATAGTCAAGGCAATACCGGAAAGTCTCGTCTCTCGCCTTGACGGATCTTTGGCGTAGTTTCGCTTGAGCGAATGACGGTTTTTGACTTTCGGTAATGTCCGAGAGAATAATAGGCATGGGTCGGGCGGTAAAAAGCCTGGATGATCACGGTGTCACATTGAACTTTGTTGCATACACGGTGCGTGGGTCGGAATCGAAGTCAATGCCGGTCAAGATCTTGCCAATTTTTCCTTGTCGAAATTTTGGCAGAGCTTCGCTTGAGCGAAAGATCTTTTGATTTTTGGCAAAGACTCGGTCTTGACTCTTACGCATTCCGTGCGGGTCAAGGTCAATAGTCAATGTCGGAGTCAAGATCCCACCGATTTTTCCTTGTCGGAATTTCAGCAGAATTTCGCTTGAGCGAAAATCTTGGCTTCCGTTATGAGCTAAGGCTTGACCTTTACGTGGGTATGCAACTGGGCTATATGACACGGACTAGACCAAAAACCAACCAAAAGTCACGGTTTTTTGAAACGTGTGACACGGACTGTGCATTGGTCGACACCGGCCGCCATGGGGAGGTTGGGATGATTCCGTGCGCGCCCGGAGCATCGTAAGGCCGTCCGTGATCGCACTGAACCACCCTCGGGTTTGAAGGACGTGCGTGCAAAGTGTACAGGATATATCAGTGCGCGTAGTGTGCGGTCTCCTAAAAATGTTCCTTTTGAGTTAAAACAGAGATTTTCATAATGCGTTTTTAAAGGAATGATTTTCGGGACGGGGAAAATGCAACACGTAAGCACGTAAATTTTCTCGGGAGCCCCGCCGCCATGAAGCCGAGTAGCCCCAAGCCGCTAGGATCGCCAGATTAACCATGATTTTTCCCGGTGGAATTGCCACCGAGGTCGCCCGGCCGTAATCCAAGGAGGATTGAGCCGTACGACCGCATGGATCAATTTTCCAGTTCCACTCCTTTTGCTATTTTTCGGGTTGTTTCCCGTTTCAAAGTATGCACAGATTCCAAGATGCAAATGATGCAATGCATGGTAAAGAAAGCAAGCACGATTAATGAAATCGGCGATGGGAGTCTAACCCGCTCAAAAGGGAAAAGCTTTCTTTTATTTTTTTCAAAATTGTTTTTCGAAAAGGGATACTGGTACGTGGATTGTTAAACCACCGGTTATCCCAACTCCCACGTCAGGGAGTGTACAGGAAGGGTAAGTGGTTTCCACCTATATACCGAGTATCGATTTTTTTTTTGTTTTGAAAATAAAAGCTTTTCTCCTTTGGGATTTTCCCCAGCGGAGTCGCCAAACTGTGAATGTGGTGCCCAAATTTTGTTGGATTCACGCGAGTTTGAAGACATCCGGTTTAATTTGAAAAACGGAGTCGCCACGCCATTTTGATTACCTCAAAACTTTGAAAAAAAGGTTTTTACTTGGGTTCGGAGGTTAAGTTACCCCTTGGAAAGAACGTTTGGCGTTCACCCAAAGTACCTTGCCGGAACAAGTCTCCCAAGATTTCAATAATCGTGCTTGCTTGCGTTCTTTCTTGTGTGCATGTGTTTGAGAAAAAGGGGGGGGGGGGAATGTCCCAAGTTGTCTTCCGGACGTACAAACCATTTGTTGGTTGTCGCTCGGGATTCCTTGGAATTTTATGTATTTGGGATTATGATCCCGTCCTCATCTTATGACTTGTGATCATCGCATTTTAACCTCGGTACCCTCGGGACTTGCGTGATCGAGAGAATGACTCTCTTTTGGTCAAAGATGAGGTTCTTTAGAAAAGGAGGGTCCTTAGCCCATCAATCCTACGCTTTAAGACGGCCGAGCTCATATAGATGCTTCATACTCTTTCTTAAGCGATAATCGGAGATATAGGGTTCAAGGTGTCCCTTTCTAAAGAGATATGTAACCTTTAATGGAAGGAACGATGTAAAGATAGGATCTTTTACACCGGTCCATTCCTAGGTTGTTAATGGGGGAATGGGGGAAATGTATGTAAAAATGAATCTTTAATGAAAAGATGACATTTTTGGGTTGCAAATGATGCACTTAGTTTAAAGAAATAATATTTATTGCAAATGATGCATAAAGATTTGATTTTTATGCAAATGATGCATTTTTGTTGAAGAAATTGGCATTCGTTATGCAAATGATGCATAAAGATTGCATTTTGAAAAGCATATGATGCTAGTTTATGGTAAAGACATGGTCTTTAAAGCAAATGATGCTTGAACAAGGGATTTTGGATGCAAATGATGCATTTTGATTGAAAAAGATTTGATTTTTATATGCAAAGGATGCATGAAGATGACATTTTTATTTGAAAATGGGGGTTTTAGGTGCAAAGGATGCACCTTTATGGGAAAAGACTACATTTTTATGACAAATGATGTCTAATGCATGCCAAAGGGGAAGGGGGAATATAAAGATAGGATCTTTAATCTACCAAGTCCCAAGCAATATAAAGACAATGCAATGAGCAAATTATAAAGCAATTAGGATGCAAAGGTAGGGCGTGCGAGGTTACCAATAGCTTCCTTCTTCTTTGGTCGGAGCTAGGAGGAGAGGTTGGTCTTGGATCTTCAAGGAGGAGGGAGGGAGCTTCTTGGCCTTCTTCTTCACCTTCTTGAGCTTCCAGCAGTATTCTTCACGTATTTGGAGTGTTTGTGGGTGACTTGCTATGGATTGTGTGTGTTGAAATGGGTAGAGGAGGGCTCTATTTATAGGCAGTCTGGATAAGGCTAATGAAGCCGTGCGGCTAGGGACAGCGAGCTAATGCAGCCGTGCGGCATTATCCATTGTGACTCAGCATTTCTAGAACCATGCAAGGTGGCAAATTCTAGAACCCTCTTCCTAATTAAGAAAAACGTGTTTCTTAATTAGGAAGGCTCCCTTCAGCCCTTAATTTAATTTGGGACTATTCCAGAACATTTCCGGAACACTAGGAAGGTCCGGGGAATTACCGGGAAACTTACCGAAATTGCCGGGAAATTTAACCGGAAGGCATGAGCCAGATTTGGGTACTTACAGTTGTGCACACGAGGATCACTTGAAGTGATTGGCTGACTTTGGAAACATTTTTCTGGTAGAACACGAACTTTGCTGTTGATATTACCGTTGCAAGACGGATTCTGCTTTTAATTTACCGTTGTGAGACGGGTATTGCTGATGACTCTCCATTGCAAGACGGGCTATTGAGGACTTGCCCATTGCCAAACTGGCTGTTGATGAACATTGCCGTTGCAAGACGGACCTTTGACGATGATTTGCCATTTCAAAACGGACTTTTGATTCATTTGTCATTGCAGGACGGGCCTTTAACGATGATGGTGAGGATGATCCTTTCCAGCCCCCGCTTGCCGCAGTACCCCTGTGGCGCGGACATTATGGTGAGCCCCAGCCTTGGGCCCTGTATGAGGATGATGATGACTCTGATGGCGAGATCCATGAGGAGCAGGAGGGCGGCGGCGATGGCCAGGAGCAGAGTGGCTCTGAGGAGCAGGGAGGCTACGACCAGGAGGATAGCGGAGAGAGTAACTCCGAGGAGGGCGGTGAGCGCCCTGACGACGACTCAGAGCTGGATTGATTGCGGCGGCCCTCTTTTGCCATGCTTTAGGACTCTTAGATAGAGAGAAGGAGCAATGCATGCACTAATTTATAAAATCTTTGTATTTTGCAACTAATGCATTCTATTGATAGCAACTAGACTTATTTGTTTATATGTATTAGTCCGTCCCAAGAAATGGCAAGAAAGGATGGCATTTGTTGGGGGTTGGTAATGTATTTGGGTGCAAAGTGTGCCAAATCCTCTCCCATGCGGCTGGTGAGTAGGGGGAATGGATATAAAGTTTCGGGCTGCTTTGGACAGGTTTTGAGCAAGTATCGGATCGCAGATGGAGTGCTGCAGATGCAGCCAGTTCTAACGTCCGATGGATGGTCATGTTTACTGACTTTCTTGGGAAACTAGCCCCAAATAAGCTTGTAAAAGGACAAATTTCGCAAAAGGCGACTTCCAGCAGTCACAGCAGCCCCAAAATTCATCTTCAACCTTGGCATCATCCCCCAGATCCAACATTTGGCTCAAAATGGAACGTTATGAAGAGAGGTCCAATGCAATCCTGTTACAAGCATAATCATCACGCGACCCAGGAGGCACCCATCTTTCCAGACCTTAGTCAATCGCCGCGTACTTGGAAATATATACGTGCAGGGGCACATTTTTTGAAAAGTGGGAATGAATCCCGAATTTGTGTATAACACACTTGCTTTGGGTTTGACTCTTTTGAGAGAGTATAAACACGACAAGGTGTGGAAAAGTGTTTGGAAGCCCCTGCTGACAGAAAGACAGTGTTTGGCTCTATTTCCCTATGACGGAGAGATAGAAGACTTGTCGAGACATTTGAAAACATGTCTTATTCGTGATGATCACAAGGCTGCTTAAAACCCTTTATTGATGTTCGGGTTATTCAAACACTAAGTCTGATATGAACAAATATTTTGATTAATCACAAGAAAAAAACCAACTGATATCGAGATCAAATCCGGAAGGATGGAAGGTGTATAGGAATGGTCCTTGATGAGACCGGATTTTTTGAGATTTATTTGTGATTTCGACCGGACCAATTATGGTTGTCTACGTTCCCCTCCTGACGAGGAGCTCAGGTCGCCGTAGTTCGGGCGAGTCCCGATTGAAAAGAGAACGAAACTTTGAAATTTTGAGGACCTTTGAGGATTTTTCCGAGGATTGGAGGATTGGAAAGTATGTCCTCCTGGAGTGTCGATGAAAGACACGGATGCGAAGCCCCAGTGGGACATCCACGGCAAGTGTTTGTGGAGGAGAAATGAAATATGCTCACATGAAGTGTCGAAGGGAAGGATTGAATTTGCACAATCTTTGATTGAGGATCATTTGAGCCGAGATGGATTTGGCTCCGATTTAAGCGAGCAATGAAGCATTAATCTGATTTAAATCTCGAAGATATTAGAATGAAATTAGTATCCGGTAGGGACTGTAGCTGGGTTTCCGGGCTTCGATCGACCATCGGGTGATTTTGGAAGTGGATGACCTCTTAAGATGAGAGGTCGGCTAGGCCTTTTACTGACTGAACCTCTAAAGATGAGAGGTTGTCTTGTAGGGATGTGTTTGGAATTTCTAAGGTAAGGGAATTGATTGCCTCTAAGAATGAGAGGTCAAATTTTGACTTTGGCCAAAGGCAAGGGTAATGGTAAGGGAATATCCTCTAGAATTGAGAGGGTGGCTTGGGATTGATTTAAGGTAATGGTGAGAGGAAGTCCAAGCTATCGAGAACTTTCGTGAACTTTCAAGAATTTGGGCTCCTTTTTGATCATTGGGGAGCCTCTCGAGAAGTCGGGAATTTTTTCTGAATTGCGAGGATCGACAGTCCTTCTTTTGATAATTTGGAAGGCTTCCTGAGGAGCTTAGGATTATATCTGAGATTGTGAGGATTTAAAATCCTTCTTTTGAGAATTTGGAAGGCTTCCTGAGGAGCTTAGGATTATATCCGAGATTGTGAGGATTTAAAATCCTTCTTTTGAAAATTTGGAAGGCTTCCTGAGGAGCTGAGGATTATATCCGAGATTGTGAGGATTTAAAATCCTTCTTTTGAGAATATGGAAGGCTTCCTGAGGAGCTGAGGATTATATTTGTCCTTCCTTCATGACTTGAATATTTTGCGCACCGCCAACTCTCGAAGCTAACTTCTTGGCATTGCTTGGACTTCTCTCAGCAAGGAGCAAAGGTGATGGCTAAACAGGGTTTCAAAACATGCCGATCTTGAAATGAAAGGATATTATTTTGTGAGGGGGAGGTAATGGCTTCCCTAGGGTGAAAGGCTTCAACCGCAATCCCTACCGGATGACCTAAACGAGATTAAGTCTCCATTGCTTGCCTAAGCTTTAAATGAGAAAGATTAATGCGAATTCTTGATCAACGAAATGATGAGGATAATGAAAGAGATGTGAGCATATGAGATGCAAGATGGGGAGTTGGTAAGCCCCAATTTGAGAAGGATATTAATTGATTTTCTCACTCTGATTAATTTAAACATGAGTTATTTCAAAGCATTAGCGATTGAGCAGCACAGGTGATCATCTTGGATAGGACCATTTCAATTAGTTGTAACGTGGGTGTGCAAGTGATGTCTCGAGTCTAGCAAAAAAAGAAACAAAGACTTTTATTATTAGAAGAAAAGACTAGTCCAACGTGGACTTGACAGACTCTTGTCCGATAAAGGACATTCATTAAAGAAACAAACAGACAATCTAGATCCTACAAAGACTGATTGACTGTATTAATATTGGATGGGAGGGCCCTGGGTTCTGGTGAAGATCACGGAAGAAGATTGGTAATCACATTGGGGCGAGGAGCCTTCTCGATCTTCCCCTCATCAATAAGCCTTTTGGATGAGCAGTTTCAAAGAGACGCAGTCATTGGTAACATGTCCAGGGTACTGATGGTAGAGGCAAAACTTGCTAGTGTCCAGATTGGGATTTGCCTTAACCGGGTTGTAATTATCCAGAGGCTTGATCAGCCCAGCCTTTACCAAACCATTAAATGCCTCCTAAGTTGGCATCCCCAAATCATCGAATTTCTGCCGCTGAGGCCTTCCTCCACCATGGCCAGATAACCGACCCTTCTCCCCTTGAATGTAGTTGACAGTGTTAGAGACAGCAGTTTCTTTACCCTTTGAAGCAACAGGGGTAGAGCTTGAAACAATGGAATAGGTAGCATTCTCGCTTTCAGCCCCTGCACTCACCATTTCTCGCAGGTTCGGGTAGTACCCCCGGCCAATGGCTTCCCTGACAGATGGCTTGACACATGAAAGGAAAATGGACTTCTCGTCAGAGAGGGGAATTGGGTGAGCTAACTCATTAAGCTTCTTGTTCCACCTCTTATAAAAGTCTGTTACGGACTCATCGTGCCTCTGGATGGTGCCGATCAAGTCACTACGAGTGGTGTACCACTCGACACTTCCTTTGTATTTATCCAAAAAGGCATCACTGATCAGGGACCACGTAGCCCTCGCTTCCGGTTTAAGGCCTAGAAACCATCTCAAAGGAGAGTCATCGAGGGACAAGTGAAAGTAAAGGGCTAGCATCTCCTCGGTGGCCCCTTTGGCACCCATTGACATGATGTAGCTGTTCATGTGAGTTTTGGGGCATGTGGAGCCTTCAAACTTAGTTATGGGGGGCATCTTGAAGTTCTTCGGGAGGGCCTTGGAGTCTTTGAGCTCCACGGAGCTGACCATGCTGGACCCAAAAGTCATCTTGTGCAGCTGTTCTTTCACATACTTTAGTTCTTCTTTCAGACTTGAAACCTCGAAGGATGGGGGTCGTCCCATAGTTGGAGCTACTGTTGAGGATTGCACCGGAAACTCTGGCGTGGACCTGGTTGGCAAGGCAGCCGGAGGAAGACCAAGAGTGCTGGGTATGCTAACATTGTTGTCCACTAAGCCAACAGGGCTGGGGATCTTGTTCCCGTACATGTCGTAACCATTGAATTGGACATCGGGATTCCAGGGCCTAAACTGTACTGATTGGCTGCCGACCTGACCGTGGGCAGGGGACCTGATACTGGTGCACGGAGCTGAATACGGGGTGGAACCGTAAAGATGCTGGGTGAGAGGAGAACAAACCGCAGGCTGAGGGATGTTGTTTTGGAATTGGGTTTGTGGATATTGTGGGATCTGATCCTGGCAAATCTGGCTTCCTGACATGCGATACCCGCCCTGCTGCTGATTGGACTGATCATGAGGAGCAACAAACTGACCACCAAAGGTTGGGTTGGACGGCTGACTCGTACTGTTATACGAACTTTGACCCTGAGCCCCAAACTGATTCTGAACATACCCAAACTGTTCTTGGTTGACACCACTGGGCTGCTGACCCTGCCCAAGCTGATTCTGGGGATAAAACATAAACTGATCCTGAGCACTGACCTTTGGGAAGGAGCTTGACTCGCCCCTCAGCCCGTATTGCCTACCATAAGTAGATACTGGGATGGGGGGAGGTCTTGACATACCCCCATGAGTCGGCATCGAGAGGGAGTTAGGCACGCCATAGGAGACTGGTGGGGCACATTGTGAAGGCCTTGCCTAGGTGAGGATGGGGGAACAAAACCAGTGCCGGTGATAGTAACATCGGGCTCTTCCCTGATTTCTTCATACGACCCATCTAGGTGACGGATTACGGCGACGCCTTACATGCGCATTACTTCGACATAGCGAGCCCAACCGGCTTCCTCACGGGCACGAGAGGCTTCGAGAGCAGCACGGAGAGAAGCTTCTTGAGAGAAGTTGAAACCTGGGTGAGGGCTAACAAACGGACTTCCCGGAGGTGTCATGTGAGGACCCATGCCATAACCACTGCTAGGAGAGGTATTCAGAGCTACGTTCGGCCCCGCATTCTGACTTTGATCTGGCCCTAGACCTTGATTGGTATTCTGACTCTGAGCCGGATCAATGCCCGCATTCGGACCCACACCTGCTTAAACTTGCGAATCTGCCATTTCTGAGACTGCTGGAAACGATCCCCTGACTGGAGAGAAACTGATTAACCGACCACCCGGAACTCTGACCCAATACTTGCTCGCTATAAGGGGAGAGAACGGCTTTAGGTAGGGGAGAGGATAGGCTCAGGACGGACTCATGCATATGCTCTTTTTTTGTATTTTTATATTTTTTATAAAAATGATTTTATTAATCCTAGGAATGGTTGGAAAAGGGGGACACCTTCTTTTCGCATTCTACGCTATTCCTGGATCAGTGGGTTCCATCACTACGTCTATAGACCCCCTGTATTCCACCTGTATTGCACCTCCGGGACAGACAATCCCGGCAGAGGTCCTTTAGGGCACGTGGAACCCACCAATCGAAAGGGAGAACGAACCTATGGGCATACGATCCAAAACAAGTCAAACTCGGGGTTTTCAAAACCAAGTCCAAGTCAACGTCTAGACCCGAGAGGAGAGAGGGTCAAAAGTACCTTTGAATGTACGAGACCGCAATTTGCAGGTAAAACTCTGGGAGAATTGGGCATGACCTCTCCTCATTTCGAGTTGAAAAATCCGGCATGGCCTATCGTCACTTAGTGGCCAAATTTCGGCATAACTCTTGTTAGTATGCGTTAAGAATTCGACATGGTCCCGCGTTGACACATGTCGAGAACGCGCCATGACTTCTTACGAAGCCAAGTCGAGAAATCGATATGTACCTACGTCGAGATATGTAGAGGTCTTAACGTGTACTTACGTTTGAATTATGTCGTAATTCCGACATGAAGAGGGAGAGTATGCCAAGATTTTTGGAGACGAAGCATGACTCCTGACTTTGTGAGAAAATTTTGAAAGCCAAGTTTGGAAATGTTTTGAAAAGTATTGGCCAAAACCAACCGGTCACGTGTAAGTACCCAAATCTGCCTCATGCCTTCCTAAGCTAATTTTCCCGACAATTTCGGTAAGTTTTCCCAGAATTCCCCGTATCTTTTCCTAAATGCTGAAACATTCCGGAACTGTTTTTTATTAAATAAGGGCTGAAGAGGATCCTTCCTAATTAAGAAACACGTTTTTCTTAATTAGGAAGGAGGGTTCTAGAATTTGCCACCTTGCATGGTTCTAGAATGCCGAGTCATTCAGATAAGCCCGCACGGCCGCATTAGCTCGGCCGCTTCTTAGCCGCACGGCTTTATTCACCTTATCCAGATTACCTATAAATAGAGGCCACCTCTACCCATTTCAACACACACAATAGACACACAATAGACACACAATAGAGACACACAATAGACACACAATAATAGAGGCACAAAATACACAATACACTTATAAACACTCCCAAGACGTGAAGAATATTGGTGCAAGCTCAAGAAGGTGAAGAAGGAAGGCCAAGAAGCTACCTCCCTCCTCCTTGAAGACCCAAGACCAACCTCTCTCCTCCTAGCTCCGTCTCGAAGAAGCAAAGGAAGCAATTGGTAACCTCGCACGCCCCTAACCTTGCTTTTAATTGATATACTTGCTCATTGCATTCATATATCTTGCTTGGGACTTGGCATTTATTCATAAAGATCACATCTTTATCACCCCCTTTCCTTTTGCATGCATTAAGACCTCATTTGTCATAAAAATGTAGTCTTTTCATAAAGGTGCATCCTTTGCACCTAAAACTCCCATTTTCAAAATAAAATGTCATTTTTATGCATCATTTGCACATAAAAATCCAATCTTTTCAATAAAAATGCATCCTTTGCATTCAAAAACCTTTTCCAATGCATCATTTGCATAAAAATCCTATCTTTACGCATCACTTGCATAAAGATCATTTCTTTCAATCAAAAAGCATCATTTGCTAAAACCAAAAATGTCATCTTTTCATTAAAGAGTCATTTTTCATCATGCATTTCCCTTTCCCCAACCTTGGAACGGACCGGTGTAAAAGATCCTATCTTTACATCGTTCCTTCCATTAAAGGTTCACGATTTCTTTGGAAAGCGATAACCTTGAACCTTATATCTCCGATTATCGCTTAAGAAAGAGTATGAAGCCTCTATACGAGCTCGACCGTCTTAAAGCGTAGGATTGATGGGCTAAGGACCCTCCTTTTCTAAAGAACCTCATCTTTGACCAAAAGAGAGTCATTCTCTCGATCACGCAAGTCCCGAGGGTCCCGAGGTTAAAATGCGATGATCACAAGTCATAAGATGAGGACGGGATCATAATCCCAAATACATAAAATTCCAAGGAATCCCGAGCGACAACCAACAAATGGTTTGTACGTCCGGAAGACAACTTGGGACATTCTCCCCCCCCCTTATTTTCAAACACATGCACACAAGAAAGAACGCAAGCAAGCACGATTAATGAAATCTTGGGAGACTTGCTCCGGCAAGGCACCTTGGGTGAACGCCAAACGTTCTTCCCAAGGGGTAACTTAACCTCCGAACCCATAAAACCTTTTTTCAAAGTTTTGAGGTAATAAAAATGGCGTGGCGACTCCGTTTTTCAAATTAAACCGGATGTCTTCAAACTCGCTTGAATTTCCAAAACAAACAAAAATTTTGAGCACACATTCACGCTTGGCGACTACTGGGAAAATCCCAAAGGAGAAAAGCTTTTATTTTCAAAACAAAAAATCGATACTTGCATATAGGTGGAAACCACTTACCCTTCCCGTACACTCCCCGACGTGGGAGTTGGGATAACCGGTGGTTTAACAATCCACGTACCCGCTTCCCTTCTCGAAAAAAAAATTTTTGAAAAAAAATAAAAGAAAGCTTTTCCCTTTGAGCGGGTTAGACTCCCGTCGCCGATTTCATTAATCATGCTTGCTTTCTTTACCATGCATTGCATCATTTGCATCTTGGAATTTGTGCATACTTTGAAACGGGAAACAACCCGAAAAATAGCAAAAGGAGTGGAACCCGGAAAATTGATCCATGCAGCCGTACGGCTCAATCCTCCTTGGATTCTCGACCGGGCGACCTCGTGCAATTCCACCAGAAAAATTGAGGTTAATCTGGGCAGCCCTAGCAGCCTTGGGGCTACTCACCCATGACCGATCGGGGCTCCTGTAAAATTTACGTGCTTACGTGAGCCGCATTCTCCCCCGTCCCGAAAATCATTCCTTTAAAACACATTTATGAAAATTTCGGTTTTAACTCAAAAAAGGAACAATTTTAGGAGACCGCACATTACGCGCACCTGATAGATCCTGTACACTTTTGCACGCACGTCCTTCAAACCCGAGGGTGGTTCCACTCGCAGCCACGGACAGCTTTACGATGCTCCCGGCGCGCACGGAATCATCCCAACCTCCCCATGGCAAACAAGGTCGACCAATGCACAAATTCCCGTGTCACACGTTTCAAAAATCCGTGACTTTTGGTTGGTTTTTGGTCTAGTCCGTGTCATATAGCCCAGCTTGCATACCCACGTAAAGGTCAAGCCTTAGCTCATAATCGGAAGCCAAGATTTTCGCTCAAGCGAAATTCTCGCCGAAATTCCGACAAGGAAAAATCGGTGGATCTTGACTCCGACATTGACTATTGACCTCGACCCGCACGGAATGCGTAAGAGTCAAGACCGAGTCTTTGCCAAAAATCAAAAGATCTTTCGCTCAAGCGAAGCTCGCCAAAATTCCGACAAGGAAAAATTGGCAAGATCTTGACCGGCAAGATTGACTTCGATTCCGACCCACGCACCGTGTATGCAACGAAGTTCAATGTGACACCGTGTCATCCGGCTTTTACCGCCCGACCCATGCCTATTATTCTCTGACATTACCGAAAGTCGAAACCGTCATTCGCTCAAGCGAAACTCGCCAAAGATCCGTCAAGGCAGAGAGACGAGACTTTCCCCCTTGCATTGCCTGACTATAATCCGCATCGCTCGTGCGTTGAAAGGTCCTGGGCGACCCGCTAGGACCCGATAGGAGCGTTTCTTACTCTGGCCTTGGGATCCGCGTGCCCTATGTGACCTCGCCCGGGCCGTCCACCCCCGGGAGGTCGAAATACAGTGGAATACGAGGGGCTTATAGACGTAGTGACGGAACCCACCGATCCAGATCTAGAGTAGTTGTGAAAAAGAAGGGCGTAACCCCTTTTCCAACCAAATAGATATTAATAAAAGACACTGTTTTTAAGTAAACTTGAAGATTCTAATTTGCATATTGCCCGAGCCTTCACCTAAACACCTACCCCGAGTCTAAACCTTTCCTATCCCTTTCCCGCAGCCGAGAAAGAAGTGGGTGAGAACACCGGGCCGCCGACTTGTTAGCGCAGTAATCCTCGACGCTTCGCTGTAATCCTCGCTTCTTGGTGAATCGAATGGCCGATTTGACAGAGAACAAAGGCCGGTTTGGGTAACCAGCATGACTAGGAAGAAGAGCTAGCCTTAGCCCCGGAAAACAATGTAAGGGGCCCATGAGGAACAGCAAGCCACGCTCATTGAAGCGCTTCGTCGTCATGGAGTTCAAATAGTGGTCGAGCCCAACTTCCTTGGTAATGGTAGAAGATGAGCCTCCGTAAGTGCGCCCATCTCAGCCTCCATCACCTATAACCAATGCCCTCCTCCATCCTCATACGATCCCTTATCCAGATTACCCTCTTCGGGCCTCTTTCCAACATCTCAAGCCATCGTGATCCCGACACCCTCACCTCCTCAAATGAGACCCAGCCTTTGTTCCCTATCAACGTAAAGCAAACGCTCGGCCTATCCCTAGCAATGCCAGCCTCTTCGCATTACCCCCTACGGGATTCACTCCTCTCCTCGCATGGGCCATCCTGTGCATTCCCTAGGCCTCAAAATCAGCTCAATGATCCTTTCAATTCATGTCCCGCCACAGCCAGATCTTCCACCTCCAACTTTGCCAACAGACCCCAGTGAGGTTCCGTGATCCTTTTTCCTACTTCGGAAATTATGAGCCTAATTCCTATGCCTCCGACCCGTCTCACGGGAACACGGACCCGGTCAAGTTTACACTTACTTCCCTCCAAAGATCCCCAAGCCTTGGTACCGCCTACCACCGTGCCACCTACCGTCCTTCCACCCAAATCGATAAGCCTTCTCCGGAATCGAGCAATCCTAAACCATCCCCCGACTCCGATACGGCTTGGCTAATGGAACAAGTTAGGTCCATGCAAGAGAAGTTTGGGGAAATAAACACCAAGAGGACAAAGATACCGCATCACCGATCCCAAAGAAAGTTGTCCCTCTCCCTCCAAAATTCCGAATGCCGAAATTGAAAAGTTCAACGGCACCGATTGTCCCCTGACTCACATCAAAGCTACATTCTTGCCATGAGAGCCAAAGATTGTACGCAAAGAACAAATGGCCGACCATTTTCGCTATCATTAAAAGGTTCACCTTAGGTGGTTCCCGTATGTGAAACCAGAGGCCCGAGCTACTTGGGACCAGATCAAGGAAGCGTTCCTAGAAAAGTATAAGGCCAATTTGAATTGGGAAACCAAATGAATGACCTACAATGGGTACCCTACAACGTTCGTATGAGCCAAGAAGTGAATTCTACAAGAGATGGAATTGGAAGCTCAAGTGAAATGATGACCCCACTCAATGAAGAGGAACAGATGGAGATCTTCCAATCTTGCTTGAAACCTCAACTAAGAGTCCAAATTGGCAATTACTACTATCCCGACCTTCGGGCAATGGTAAATGCCGGCACCAAGTTTGAGAATGCCTTCAATATGGCCCCCGGCCACGTGAAACAAATGCCGGCTTCTTATCGCTACAAAGCACCGGTGTCAAATGCCCCACTGCCACCGTGAAAGGAAAAGAAGTGATTGGCGCCGTTAATTACATTCGTAATGAGAAAGCGGACAGTAATGCAAAGCAGTTGCTGCAAAGCCAAAGCTCCTTTCTATACCGCCGAAGATTTCGGAATGCCACTAGAAAAGGCTCCGACGGCTTGGTAGCCCAAGGACTCATCGTACCTTGGAAAACTCGGAAGCCCAGAACCCCAAAGACGTAATGGACGAGACCAAACACCGTCGCTTTCACAAATATCATGGCCATAACACTAATGATTGCACCTACCCGAAGTTCCCGATCTCTCGCCTAGTTGAAGAAGGCAAGCTAGAACCACCTCTGTCCCAATGTGGTCAAGAATCCTCTTCCCGCTAACAATCGAGTCAACATGATCGAGTTCGGAGGAACAAATGGAAACGGTTTTGGAAATCCAGAGGTCATAGATATCCCGAAATTCAATGTTCCTTATGCTAAATTACAGGGAAATGGAAAGATCTCGATTAATGCCGCCGCCATGGAGGGACAGCTTGGACCCATAGTCGGAACCGATTTCGTTAATGTTGTCGAGCTCGACCTCTTTTCTACGACATCGAACCAAGCAACCATGGTCAAGATTACGTAAGAAAGGCTCACTTATGAAGACCTGCGAGTTTGAAGTAAAACAAGCCATGTTAATGAAAGTCTCTCCGTAACCCTTCATCACCCATGATGAGCATAATGTGTTTGTAATGGCTCTTACTACTCCCGAGGATCATTCCCAACCCCCGTTTGGGAAAAGGTAGAGAGAAGAGTGAACAAGCCGTAAGACTTTTGGGATGAAGAAAGTCGTATCTCGTATGCCGAAAGCACAACCGGTCCTACGCCCTGCAGGTACAAATGGATGAAGTTAAGTTCGTAAAGGAGATTCCGCCGTATCACCCGAGTACTTCCTATGGAATTGGTGTCGACAAAGGCAATAATGATCCGCAGAGTGCACAATCAAATGACAACGTCTGCAAGATCGCTACTCCCTGTGGCAAATAAAGAAGAAGGAGTGAGATCCCGGTCCAACCCTTGTCAAGTCCCCCTTCGAGTCAATAAGTAGCGTAGGGTCCAGAGTCGCAGCGTCTATTCGCCGAGTCAGAATCTTTGAATTCCTGGCTCGTAGAGTCATCCGAAGGCCTCACGCCCGAGGATTATGAAAATGTAATCGATGTCATCTTTCCCCTTATTTTGAATGAAATGACAAATCTTTCGATTATCCTCTTATTGCCAACTTAACAAATGATAAATTAACTCAAAACTTAACAACAAGCTTAATAATGAATCATTTGAACAAGATGCAAACACACTAAACGAACAATACATTAAAGAAATCTTTAAGCAGTGTTTCGTAAAAGAGGAAAACCGGGCCCAAGCCGCCGAGGAGGTTTTGATAAGTGTGAACTTGGGTACTATTTGGAGGAACCTAAAGAGACACATTGGAAGCTTCTTCCGTGGGTTGAAAGGGACGCATTGATCGAGCCGCTCGTAGAATACGTCGACGTGTTTGCATGGTCATACAAGGATATGCCGGGGCTAGACAGCCGATAGTAGAGCACGTAATCCCTCTAGCACCGTATGCTAAGCCGCAGCGTAAACCGAGAAAGACTGCCGAATGGTCTCTACAGTCAAGGAAGAAATTGAGAAGCTACGCGGGTAGGGTTCATCGTAGTCATTGAATACCCGACATGGTTGTCCAACATCGTGACCGTAACCAAGGCCAATGGGAAGGTGCGCCGCGTGTGGATTTCCGAGATCTCGAACAAGGCGCCCCAAAGACGACTACCCTCTCGCCAAACATAGACATCCTCGGTGGACTCCATCGCCAACTACGAAGTCAAATCCTTCGTTGATGGTTTTGCAGTGCTACAACCGCATCAAGATGGCCGAGGAAGACCAAGAAAGACAGCCTTCACCACACCACGGGAACCTACCGTTATACAAAGAATGCCATTCGGCTCAAGAATGCCGGCTACTTACCAAAGGGCAGCGACCACGCTTTTTCATGACATGATCCACAAGGAGATTTGAGGTCTACGTAGATGATATGATAATCCACTCCAAAGGAGAGGGCGGGCAAAGACTTTGTTGACCTACGAAAATTCTTTCGAGAGGTCGAGACAAAGATTCCATGAGACTAAACCCCGCCAAATGCACCTTCGGAGTGACAAGGGGAAAAGTGCTTGGGTATATGGTCACAGAGCGAGGTATAGAAGTTGACCCCGAAAGATCAAAGCCATCATGGATATGAGGCCACCTCAAACCTGCATGTAAGTCAAGAGCTTCATGGGTAAATTGCAAGACATCACCAAGCGTTTCATTAATCGGGCTGACCACTATGTGCGAGCCCATCTTCAAGCTCATGAAGAAGAATGTGGGACACGTAATGGACCGAAGAATGCCAAGATGCCTTTGACTGCATCAAGGCATACTTAGTACATCCCCGGTACTATGCCCCCACATAGACGTAAGCCTCTTCGCTTCTATCTCACCGTCACGCACACGGCAGCTGAGCTATGCCGGCCCAAGAGAAGAAAGACTCTCGGGTAGAAAACGCCATTTACTTTGTCACCGGAAGCTACAGGGAGTGAGCTCAACTACTCGAAGCATGTGAAAAGACCTCGTGGCAGGATCGGGTCTCGGGTAGCTCGGCAAGTTGAAGCATTATATGCAAGCCCACCCCGTGAATTTGGTCTCGAAAATGGACCCCATCAAGTACATCTTGACAAGCCTTCCCTCTCGATGCGTTTAGCGAAGTGGTCCTTCTTCTTGGCGTAATACGACATCAACTATGTGACCGTAAAGGCCATCAAGGGTCAAGCATTGCCGTATCACCCGGCGAACTTCCCGCAATGAAGACAGAGGGCCCGAACCCCAATTCCTGCATTTAAGGGATCTTTGCAGCTGAAAGCCCGAGAATAGATGGCAATTGTTCTTTGACTGAGCCGCTTAACAAAAAGAGGAAATGGTGTAGGAATGCTATTGGTCGATCCGAAAGATGAGCATACCCCATAGCCCTCAAGTTGAACTTTCCCGCCACGAACAATGTCGCCGAGTACGAAGCCTCGCATTGCCGGTTTGGAGGCCGCCTTAGAAAGAAATGTCAAGGAGCTCGAAGTTTACTGAGACTCAACCCCGATCATCAACCAAGTCTCCAACAAGTGGAAGAATCGTGGACCCTAATCCGCAACGGTATCATGCCCATATGGAGGAGTTGATCTGACAGCTCGTAGAAGTGACTTTCCACTACTTGCCGAGGGAAAAGAACAGACTGGGCAGATGCCCTAGCTACTCTAGCCTCACTGCAGAGATCCTCGAGGGAAAAGCCATAAAGCCCTTCGTAGCGGGTAGAAGAGAAGCCCCACCTTCGTCAGGAAGTGGACCTGGGACCCGAGCCTATAAAGGAACCTCGTATAATCGTATTTACCAATTCCTCAAAGACTGAGAGTCGCTTCGTGAGACGAAGAAGGTAGACCAAAAGAAGGAGTCGAGCCAAAAGCTTGCGAGCGAAAAGGTCAGGCCTCCCATTATGTCATCCTAGGAGGCAACCCGTACAAGAAGCGGTATCAAGGACCGCTCCTCTTATGTGTCACTCAAGAAAGAGCGAGAGTTGATGACCGAAGTCCACAATGGTCCTGCGGTCCTCACATGAATGCCAGAGCCCCCGATGCAAGTGATCCTCGAATGGGTTACTACCGGATTCCATGGAGACAGACCGCGCCCAAAGCACGTCCGAACCTCGCGACAAGTGCCGCCGGTTTGCCAACCTCAACCATCTCCCACCTCACGACCTGCATCGCATTGACGACTCCTTCGTCGTTGCAACTTGGGGCATTGACGTGATAGGGAAAATAGCCCTGACAGAAGCAATGGGCACGAGTTCGTGTTGGTAGCCATCGACTACTTCACCAAGTGGGTAGAGGCCAAGTCCTACAAGGTCCTCACTTCCGAAAAGTGGCCCAGCTTCATCAAAGAAAACATAATGTGCATATGGGGTGCCCAACGAGATCATTTCGATAATGGGTCACACTCGAAGGAGATCGCGATAGACTATTGGCCGTCGAATTCGTAGTTACTCGCCACAAGTCGCCCCCGCATGCACCTCGCACCAATGGAGCCGTGGAAGCCGCTAATAAGACACTCGAGCGGATCATCCGGAAGATGGCCACCCGTGGTCGTGATTGGGCCCGAAAAGCCGCACCCCTAGCACTCGGGGCTGGGCGTAACGCCCGTCTCGAACATCCACAGAGAAACTCCTTTTGCCCTAACTTACCTGGGATGGAAGCAAGAGCATTACCAAAGGAGTTGGAAATCCCGCTGGTCATTAAGGGTCCTCCTG